>BJCG01001341.1:0-44759 GCA_005406145.1 Prunus yedoensis
GGCAGTTAGTTCCGAATTGGAGTGGTTGGTGTATTCTTTAGTTCTAGCGATTGGATTTCACTCAAAACTCACCACATGAATCCTCCCACCATATTATGATGATGCCCAAGTTTTCTCGGGGAATTCAATAGGGGTAAGAAATTGGACAATTCAGGTTCAAAGGAAGTTCGTTCCTTATAGGAGTGGTTGGTGTATTCCATGGTTCTAGTGATTGGATTTCACTCAAAACTCATCAATCACTCCTCCGACCATGTTATGGTGATGCACAAGTTTTGGGCTCGATTGGAAATCAGTAGGTTTAAGAAATTGGACAATTCACGTTCAAAGGCAGTTCGTTCCGAATTGGAGTGGTTGGTGTATTCCTTAGTTCTAGCGATTGGATTTCACTCAAAACTCACCAAATGACTCCACCCACCATATATGATGATGCCCAGTTTTGGCCTCGATCGGAAATCAATAGGTAAAGAAATTGGACAATTCATGTTCAAAGGCAGTTAGTTCCGAATTGGAGCGATTGGATTTCGCTCAAAACTCACCACATGACTCCTCCCACCATATTATGATGATGCCCAAGTTTTGGGCTCGATCGGAATTCAATAGGGGTAAGAAATTGGACAACTCATGTTCAAAGGAAGTTCGTTCCTTATAGGAGTGGTTGGAGTATTCCATAGTTCTAGAGATTGGATGTCACTCAAAACTCACCGAATGACTCCTCGCACCATATTATGATGATGCCCAAGTTTTGGGCTCGATCGGAAATCAATAGGTGTAAGAAATTGGATAATTCATGTTCAAAGGCAGGTCGTTCCGAATTGGAGTGGTTGGTGTATTCCTTAGTTCTAGCGATTGGATTTCACTCAAAACTCACCAAATGACTCCTCCCACCATAATTATGATGCCCACGTTTTGGGCTCAATCGGAAATCAATAGGGGTAAGAAATTGGACAATTCTGGTTTAAAGGCAGTTCGTTCCATATAGGAGTGGTTAGGGTTCCCCGTAGTTCTAGTGATTGGACTTCACTCAGAACTCACCACATGACTCCTCCCACCATATAAAGATGATGCCCAAGTTTTGGGCTCGATAGGAAATCAATAGGTGTAAGAAATTGGACAATTCACGTTCAAAGGCAGTTCGTTAGGAACAGGAGTGGTTGGTGTATTCCTTAGTTCTAGCGATTGGATTTCACCCAAAACTCACCAAATGACTCTTCCCACTATATTATGATGATGCCGACAATTTGGGCTCAATCGGAAATCAGTTGGAGTAAGAAATTTTACAATTCAAGTTCAAAGGCAGTTCGTTCCTTGTAGGTGTGGTTAGTGTTTCCTGTAGTTCTAGCGATTGGATTTCACTCAGAACACACCAAATGACTCCTCCCACCATATAATGATTATGCCCAAGTTTTGGGCTCGATCGGAAATCAATAGGTGTAAGAAATTGGACAATTCATGTTCAACGGCAGTTCGTTCCGAATTGAGTGCTTGGTGTATTCCATAGTTCTAGTGATTGGATGTCACTCAAAACTCACCAAATGACTCCTCCCACCATATTATGATGATGCCCACGTTTTGGGCTCAATCGGAAATCAATAGGGGTAAGAAATTGGACAATTCTGGTTCAAAGACAGTTCGTTCCATATAGGAGTGGTCAGGGTTCCCCGTAGTTCTAGCGATTGGATTTCACTCAGAACTCACCACATGACTCCTCCCACCATATAAAGATGATGCCCAAGTTTTGGGCTCGATAGGAAATCAATAGGTTTAAGAAATTGGACAAATCATGTTCAAAGGCAGTTCGTTCCGAATTGGAGTGGTTGGTGTATTGCATAGTTCTAGTGATTGGATTTCACTTGAAACGGAGCAAATGACTCCTCCCACCATATTATAATGACGCCCATGTTTTGGGCTCGATAGGAAATCGATAGGCGTAAGAAATAGGACAATTCAGGTTCGAAGGCAGTTCGTTCCTTATAGAATTGGTTGGTGTATTCCGTAGTTCTAGCGATTGGATTTCTCTCAAAACTCACCAAATGACTCCTCCCACCATATTATAATGATGCCCAATCTTTGGGGTCGATAGCAAATCAATAGGGGTAAGAAGGACAATTCAGGTTCAAAGGCAGTTCGTTCCTTATAGGAGTGGTAGGTGTATTCCGTAGTTCTAGCGATTGGATTTCACTCAAACTCACCAAATGACTCCTCCCACCATATTATGATGATGCCCATTATTTGGGCTCGATAGGAAATCAATAGGGGTAAGAAATAGGACAATTCAGGTTCAAGGGCAGTTCGTTCCTTATCGGAGTCGTTGGTGTATTCTGTAATTCTAGTGATTGGATTTCACTCAAAACACATCAAATGACTCCTCCCACCATATTAAGATGATGCCCAAGTTTTGGGCTCGTTCGGAAATCAATAGGTGTAAGATATTGGACAATTCATTTTCAAAGGCAATTCGTTCCTTATAGGAGTGGATGGTGTATTCCGTAGTTCTGGGGATTGGATTTCACTCAGAACTCATCAAATCACTCCCCCACCATACTATGATGATGCCCAAGTTTTGGGCCCGATCAGAAATCAATAGGTGTAAGAAATTGGACAATTCAGGTTCAAAGGCAGTTCGTTTCTTATTAGAGTGGTTGGTGTATTCTGTACTTCTAGCGTTTGGATTTCACTCAAAACTCACCAAATGCCTCCTCCCACCATATTATGATGATGCCCAATCTCTGGGCTCGATACAAAACCAGGAAACCAATAAGCGTAAGAAATTGGACAATTCGGGTCAAGGCAATTCGTTCCTCATAGGAGTGGTTGGTGTATTCCGTAGTTCTAGCAATTGGATTTCACTCAAAACTCACCAAATGACTCCTCCCACCATATTATGATGATGCACAAGTTTTGGGCTCGATCGGAAATCAATAGGGGTAAGAAATTGGACAATTCAGGTTCAAAGGCAGTTCGTTCCTTATAGGAGTGGTTGGTGTATTCCGTAGTTCTAGTGATTGGATTTGACTCAAAATTCACCAAATGACTCCTCCCCCCATATTATGATGACGCCCAAGTTTTGGGCTCGATCGGAAATCAATCGGGGTAAGAAATTGGACAATTCATGTTCAAAGGCAGTTCGTTCCGAATTGGAGTGGTTGGTGTATTCCATAGTTCTAGCGATTGGATTTCACTTCAAACTCACCACAGGACTCCTCCCACCAGATTATGATGATGCCCAATGTTTGGGCTCGATATGAAACCAATAGGGGTAAGAAATTGGACAATACGGGTCAAAGGCAGTCTGTTCCTTATAGGAGTGGTTGGTGTATTCCGTAGTTCTTGCGATTGGATTTCACTCAAAACTCACCAAATTACTCTCCTACCATATTACGATGATGCCCAAGTTTTGGGCTCGATCGGAAATCAATAGGTGTAAGAAATTGGACAATTCAAGTTCAAAGGCAAGTTACGAATTGGAGTGGTTGGTGTATTTCTTAGTTCTAGCGATTGGATTTCACTCAAAACTCACCAAATGACTTCTCCCACCATATTATGATGATGCCCAAGTTTTGGGCTCGATCAGAAATCAATAGGTGTAACAAATTGGACAATTCAGGTTCCAAGGCAGTTCGTTCCTTACAGGAGTGGTTGGTGTATTCCGTAGTTCTAGCGATTGGATTTCACTCAAAAGTCACCAAATGACTCCTCCCACCGAATTATGATGATGCCCAAGTTTTGGGCTCGATTGGAAATCAATAGGTGTAAGAAATTGGACAATATCTGTTCAAAGGCAGTTCGTTCCGAATTGGAGTGGTTGGTGTATTCCTTAGTTCTAGTGATAGGATTTCACTCAAAACTCACTAAATGACTCCTCCCACCATATTGCGATGACGCCCAAGTTTTGGGCTCGATTGGAAATCAATCGGGGTAAGAAATTGGACAATTCAGGTTCAAAGGCAGTTCGTTCCTTATTGGAGTGGTTGGTGTATTCTGTAGTTCTAGCATTTGGATTTCACTCAAAACTCACCAAATGACTCCTCCCCCCATATTATGATGATACCCAAGTTTTGGGCTCAATTGGAAGTCAATAGGGGTAAGAAATTCGACAATTCAGGTTCAAAGGCAGTTCGTTCCGAATTGGAGTGGTTGTGTGTTTTCCGTAGTTCTAGGAATTGGATTTCACTCAAAACTCACCAAATGACTCCTCCGACCATATTATGATGATGCCCAAGTTTTGGGATCGATCGGAAATCAATAGGTGTACGAAATTGGACAATTCAAGTTCATAGGCAGTTCGTTCCGAATTGGAGTGGTTGGTGTTTTCCGTAGTTCTAGGAATTGGATTTCACTCAAAACTCACCAAATGAGTCCTCCCACCATATTATGATGATGCTCAAGTTTTGGGCTCGATCGGAAATCAATAGGTGTAAGAAATTGGACATTCATGTTCAAAGGCAGTTCGTTCCGAATTGGAGTGGTTGGTGTATTCCATGGTTCTATTGATTGGATTTCACTCAAAACTCACCGAATGACTCCTCCCACCATAACATGATGATGCCCAAGGTTTGGCCTCGATCGGAAATCAATAAGGGTAAGAAATTGGACAATTAAGGTTCAAATGCAGTTCGTTCCCTGTTGGAGTGGTTGGTGTTTCTCGTAGTTCTAGCGATTGGATTTCACTCAAACTCACCAAATGACTCCTCCCACCATATTATGATGATGACCAAGTTTTGGGCTCGATCGAAAATCAATAGGTGTAGGAAATTGGACAATTCATGTTCAAAGGCAGGTCGTTCCGAATTGAAGTGGTTGGTGTATTCCATAGTTCTACAGATTGGATTTCACTCAAAACTCACCGAATGAGTCTTCCCTCCGCACAATGATGTTGCCCAAGTTTTGGGCTCGATCGGAAATCAGTAGGGGTAAGAAATTGGACAATTCAAGTTCAAATGCAGTTCGTTACGAATTGGAGTGGTTGGTATATTCCATAGTTCTACTGATTGGATTTCCCTCAAAACTCACCGAACGACTCCCCCCACCATATTATGATGATGCCCAAGGTTTGGGTTTGATTGGAAATCAATAAGGGTAAGAAATTGGACAATTCATGTTCAACGGCAGTTCGTTCCTTATAGGAGTGGTTGGTGTATTCCGTAGTTCTAGTGACTGAATGTCTCTCAAAACTCACCAAATTACTCCTCCCACCATCTTATGATATGCCCAAGTTTTGGGCTCGATCGAAAATCAATAGGTGTACGAAATTGGACTATTCAAGTTCGAAGGCAGTTCGTTCTGAATTGGAGTGGTTGGTGTATTTCGTAGTTCTAGTGATTGGATTTCACTCAAAACTCATCACATGACTCCTCCCACCATATTATGTTGATGCCCAAGTTTTGGGCTCGATCGGAATCAATATGGGTAACAAATTGGACAATTCATGTTCAAAGGCAGGTCGTTCGAATTGAAGTGGTTGGTGTATTCCATAGTTCAATAGATTGGATTTCACTCAAAACTCACCAAATGACTCCTCCCACCATATTATGTTGATGCCCAAGTTTTAGGCTCGATCGGAAGCCAATAGGTGTACAGAATTGGACAATTCAAGTTCAAAGGCAGTTCCTTCCGAATTGGAGTGGTTGGTGTATTCCATAGTTCTATTGATTGGATTTCACCAAAAACTGACCAAGTGACTCCTCCCACCGTATTATGATGATGCCCAAGTTTTGGGCTCGATCGGAAATCAATATGGGTAAGAATTGGACAATTCATGTTCAAAGGCAGGTCGTTTCGAATTGAGGTGGTTGGTGTATTCCATAGTTCAATAGATTGGATTTCACTCAAAACTCACCAAATGACTCCTCCCACCGTACAATGATGATGCCCAAGTTTTGGGCTCGATCGGAAACCAGTAGGGGTAAAAAATTGGACAATTCAGGTTCAAATGCAGTTCGTTCCTGAAAGGTGTGGTTGGGGTATTCCGTAGTTCTAACGATTGGATTTCCCTGAAAACTCACCAAATGACTCCTCCCCGATATTAAGATGATGCCCAAGTTTTGGGCACGATCGGAAATCAATAGGTGTAAGAAATTGGACAATTCATGTTCAAAGGCTGTTCGTTCTGAATTATAGTGGTTCGTGTATTCCATAGTTCTACGGATTGAATTTCACTCAAAACTCACCGAATGACTCCTCACACGACATTATGATGTTACCCAAGTTTTGGGCTCGATCGGAAAACAATCGAGGTAAGAAATTGGACAATTCAGGTTCAAAGGCAGTTCGTTCCTCATAGGAGTGGTTGGTGTTTCCGGTAGTTCTAGCGATTGGATTTCACTCAAAACTCACCAAATGACTCCTCCCACCATATTATGTTGATGCCCAAGTTTTGGGCTTGATCGGAAATCAATAGGGGTAAGAAATTGGACAATTCAGGTTCAAAGGAAGTTCGTTCCTTATCGGACTGGTTGGAGTTTCCCGTAGTTCTGGGATTGGATTTCACTCAAAACTCATCAACTCACTCCTCCCACCATACTATGATGATGCCCAAGTTTGGGGCCCGATCAGAAATCAATAGGTGTAAGAAATTGGACAATTCAGGTTCAAAGGCAGTTCGTTTCTTATTAGAGTGGTTGGTGTATTCTGTACTTCTAGCGTTTGGATTTCACTCAAAACTCACCAAATGCCTCGTCCCACCATATTATGATGATGCCCAATCTCTGGGCTCGATACAAAACCAGGAAACCAATAAGCGTAAGAAATTGGACAATTCGGGTCAAAGGCAATTCGTTCCTCATAGGAGTGGTTGGTGTATTCCGTAGTTCTAGCAATTGGATTTCACTCAAAACTCACCAAATGACTCCTCCCACCATATTATGATGATGCACAAGTTTTGGGCTCGATCGGAAATCAATAGGGGTAAGAAATTGGACAATTCAGGTTGAAAGGTAGTTCGTTCGTTATTGGAGTGGTTGGTGTATCCTGTAGTTCTAGCGTTTGAATTTCACTCAAAACTCACCAAATGACTCCTCCCACCATATTATGATGCCCAAGTTTTGGGCTCGATCGGAAATTAGTAGGTGTAAGAAATTGGACAATTCAAGTTCATAGGCAGTTCGTTCCTCATTGGAGTGGTGGTGTATTCGATAGCTCTATTGATTGGATTTCACTAAAAACTCACCGAATGACTCATCCCACCATATTATGATGATGCCCAAGTTTTGGGCTCGATTGAAAATCAATAGGTGTACGACATTGGATACTTCAAGTTCGAAGGCAGTTCGTTCCGAATTGGAGTGTTGGTGTATTCCGTAGTTCTAGTGATTGGATTTCACTCAAAATTCACCAAATGTCTTCTCCCACCATATATGATGATGCCCAAGTTTGGGCTCGATCGGAAACCAATAGGTGTACAAAATTGGACAATTCAAGTTCAAAGGCATTTCGTTCCGAATTGGAGTGGTTGGTGCATTCCATATTTCTATTAATTGGATTTCACCCAAAACTGACCAAGTGACTCCTCCCACCGTATTATGATGATACCCAAGTTTTGGGCTCGATTGGAAATCAACAGGAGTAAGAAATTGGACAATTCAGGTTCAAATGCAGTTCGTTCCTTATAGGAGTGGTTGGTGTTTCCCGTAGTTCTAAAGATTGGATTTCACTCAAAACTGACCAAATGACTCCTCCCATCATTATGATGATGCCCAAGTTTTGGGCTCAATCGGAAATCAATAGGTGTAAGAAATTGGACAATTCCTGTTCAAAGGCAGTTTGTTCCGAATTGGAGTGGTTGGTGTTTTCCATAGTTGTAGTGATTGGATTTCACTCAAAACTCACGAAATGACCCCTCCCACCATATAATGTTGATGCCCAAGTTTTGGGCGATCGGAAATCAATAGGGGTAAGAAATTGGACAATTCAAGTTCAAAGGCAGTTCGTTCCTTATAGGAGTGGTTGGTTTTTCCCGTAGTTCTAAAGATTGGATTTCACTCAAAACTCACCAAATGACTCCTCCACCATATGATGATGCCCAAGTTTTTGGCCCGATCAGAAATCAATAGGTGTAAGAAATTTGACAATTCCTGTTCAAAGGCAGTTCGTTCCGAATTGGAGTGGTTGGTGTATTCCATAGTTGTAGTGATTGAATTTCCCTCAAAACTCACCAAATGACCCCTCCCACCATATAATGATGATGCCCAAGTTTTGGGCTCGATCGGAAATCAATAGGGGTAAGAAATTGGACAATTCAAGTTCAAAGGCAGTTCGTTCCTTATAGGAGTGGTTGGTTTTTCCCGTAGTTCTAGCGATTGGATTTCACTCAAAACTCACCAAATGACTCCTCCCACCATATTATGATGATGCCCAATCTTTGGGCTCGATAGGAAATCAATAGGGGTAAGAAATTGGACAATTCAGGTTCGAAGGAAGTTCGTTCCTTACAGGAGTGGTTGGTGTTCCCCGTAGTTATGGCGTTGGATTTCATTCAAACTCACCGAATGACTCCTCCCACTATATAATGATGATGCCCAAGTTTTGGTCCCGATCGAAAATCAATCGGTGTACAAAATTGGACAATTCAAGTTCTAAGGCAGTTCGTTCCGAATTGGAGTGGTTGGGGTATTACGTAATTCTAGCGATTGGATTTCACTCAAAACTCACCGAATGACTCCTCCCACCATATTATGATGATGCCCAAGTATTGGGCTCGATCGGAAATCAATAGGTGTAAGAAATTGGACAATTCAAGTTCAAAGGTAGTTCGTTGCGAATTGGAGTGGTTGGTGTATTCCGTAGTTCTAGCGATTGGATTTCACTCAAAACTCACCAAATGTCTCCTCCCACCATATTATGATGATGCCCAAGTTTTGGGCAAGATCGGAAATCAATAGGTGTAAGAAATTGGACAATTCAATTCCGAAGGTAGTTCATTCCGAATTGGAGTGGTTGGTGTATGCCGCAGTTCTAGTGATTGGATTTCACTCAAAACTCACCAAATGACTCCTCCACCCATATGATGATGATGCCCGAGCTTTGGGCTCGATCGGAAATCAGCAGGTGGAAGAAATTGGAGTGGTTGGTGTATTCCATAGTTCTAGTGATCGGATTCACTCAAAAACTCACCAAATGACTCCTCCCACCATATTGTGATGACGCCCAAGTTTTGGGCTCGATCGGAAATCTATAGGGGTCAGAAATTGGACAATTCGGGTTCAAAGGCAGTTCGTTCCTTATAGGAGTGGTTGGTGTATTCCGTAGTTCTAGCGATTGGGTTTCACTCAAAACTCACGAAATGACTCCTCCACCCATATGATGATGATGCCCAAGTTTTGGCTTGATCGGAATCAATAGGTGTAAGAAATTGGACAGTTCAAGTTCAAGGCAGTTTGCTCGGAATTGGAGTGGTTGGTGTATTCCATAGTTCTAGTGATTGGATTTCACTCAAAACTCACCGAATGACTCCTCCCACCATATTATGATGATGCCCAAGTTTTGGGCTCGATCGAAAATCAATAAGTGTACGAAATTGGACAATTCAGTTCGAAGGCAGTTCGTTCCGAATTGGAGTGGTTGGTGTATTCCGTAGTTCTAGCGATCGGATTTCACTCAAAATTCACCAAATGATTCCTCCCACCATATTATGATCATGCCCAAGTTTTGGGCTCGATCGGAAACCAATAGGTGTACAAAATTGGACCATTCAAGTTCAAAGGCAGTTCGTTCCGAATTGGAGTGGTTGGTGTATTCCATAGTTTATTGATTGGATTTCACCCAATACGGACCAAGTGACTCCTCCCACCGTATTATGATGTTGCCCAAGTTTTGGGCTCGATTGGAAATCAATAGGGGTAAGAAATTGGACAATTCAGGTTCAAATGCAGTTCGTTCCTTATAGGAGTGGTTGGTGTTTCCGTAGTTCTAGTGATTGGATTTCACTCAAATCTCACCAAGTGACTCCTCCCACTATATTATGATGATGCCCAAGTTTTGGGCTCGATCGGAAATCAATAGGGTAAGAAATTGGACAATTCAGGTTCAAATGCATTTCGTTCCTTACAGGAGTGGTTGGTTTTCCCGTAGTTCTAAAGATTGGATTTCTCTCAAAACTCACCAAATGACTCCTCCCACCATATTATGATGATGCCCAAGTTTTGGGCTCGATCGGAAGTCAATAGGTGTAAGAAATTGGACAATTCCTGTTTGAAGGCAGTTCGTTCCGAATTGGAGTGGTTGGTGTATCCATAGTTCTAGTGATTGGATTTCACTCAAAACTCACCAAAAGACCCCTCCCACCATATAATGATGATGCCCAAGTTTTGGGCTCGATCGGAAATCAATTGGTGTAAGAAATTGGATAATTCATGTTCAAATGCAGTTCGTTCCGAATTGGAGTGGCTGGTGTATACTGTAGTTCTAGGGATTGGATATCACTCAAAACTCACCAAATGACTCCTCCCACAATATTGATGATGCCCAAGTTTGTGGCTCGATCGGAAATTAACAGGTAAGAAATTGGACAATTCAGGTTCAAAGGCAGTCCGTTCCTTATAGGAGTGGTTGGTGTATTCTGTAGTTCTAGGGATTGGATTTCACTCAAATGCCACCAAATGACTCCTCCCACCATATTGTGATGATGCCCAAGTTTTGGGCTCGATCGGAAATCAACAGGTGTAAGAAATTGGACAATTCAGGTTCAAAGGAAGTTCGTTCCTTATCGGAGTGGTTCGAGTTTCCCGTAGTTCTGGCATTGGATTTCACTCAAAACTCACCGAACGACTCCTCCCACCATATAATGATGATGCCCAAGTTTTTGGCCCGATCGAAAATCAATAGGTGTACGAAATTGGACAATTCAAGTTCTAAGGCAGTTCGTTCCGAATTGGAGTGGTTGGGGTATTTCGTAGTTCTAAGCGATTGGATTTCACTCAAAACTCACCGAATGACTCCTCCCACCATATTATGATGATGCCCAAGTATTGGGCTCGATCGGAATCAATGGGTTAAGAAATTGGACAATTCTAGTTCAAAGGTAGTTCGTTGCGAATTGAGTGGTTGGTGTATTCCGTAGTTCTAGCGATTGGATTTCACTCAGAACTCCCCAAATGACTCCTCCCACCATATTATGACGATGAACAAGTTTTGGGTTCGATCGGAAATCAATAGGGGTAAGAAATGGACAATTCAGGTTCAAAGGCAGTTCGATCATCATAGGAGTGGTTGGTGTATTCCGTAGTTCTAGCGATTGGATTTCACTCAAAACTCCCCAATGTCTCATCGCACATAATATGATGATGCCCAAGTTTTGGGCTCTATCGGAAATCAATAGGTGTAAGAAATTGGACAATTCATGTTCAAAGGCTGTTCGTTTCGAATTGGAGTGGTTGGTGTATTCCATAGTTCTAGTGATTGGATTTCAGTCAAAACTCACGAAATGACTCCTCCCACCGTATTATGATATGCCTAAGTTTTGGGCTCGATCTGAAATTAATAGGGGTAAGAAATTGGACAATTCAGGTTCAAAGGAAGTTCGTTCCTTATAGGAGTGGTTGGTGCAATCTGTAGTTCTAGTGATGTGGATTTCACTCAAAACTCACACGAATGACTCCTCCCACCATATTATGATGATGCCCAGTCTTTGGGCTCGATAGGAAATCAATAGGTCTAAGAAATTGGACAACTCAGGTTCAAAGGCAGTTCGTTCCTTATAGGAGTGGTTGGTGTTTTCTGTAGTTCTAAAAATTGGATTTCACTCAAAACTAACCAAACGACTCCTCCCAACATGTTATGATGATGCCTAAGTTTTGGGCTCGATCGGAAATTGATAGGTGTAAGAAATTGGACAATTCATGTTCAAAGGCAGTTCGTTCCGAGCTGGAGTGGTTGGTTTTTCCCGTAGTTCTAGCGATTGGATTTCACTCAAAACTCACCAAATGACTCCTCCCACCATATGTGATGATTCCGAAGTTTTGGGCTTAATCGGAGATCAATAGGTTTAAGAAATTGGACAATTCAGGTTCAAAGGCAATTCGTTCCTAATAGGAGTGGTTGGTGTATTCAGTAGTTCTAGTGATTGGATTTCACTCAAACTCACCAAATGACTCCTCCCACCATATTATGATGACGCCCAAGTTTTTTGCTTGATCGGAAATCAATAGGGTTAAGAAATTGGACAATTCAGGTTCAAAGGAAGTTCATTCCTTATAGGAGTGGTTGGTGTTTTCCGTTGTTCTAGCATTTGGTTTTCACTGAAAACTCCCCAAATGACTCCTCCCACCATATTATGATGATGCCCAAGTTTTGGGCTCGATCAGAAATCAATAGGGGTAAGAAATTGGACAATTCAGGTTCAAAGGAAGTTCGTTCCTTATAGGTGTGTTGGTGTATTCCGTACTTCAAGCGATTGGATTTCACTCAAACTTCACCAAATGACTCCTCCCACCATATTGTGATGATGCCCAAGTTTTGGGATCGATCGGAAATCAATAGGTGTAAGAAATTGGACATTCATGTTCAAAGGCTGTTTGTTCCGAATTAGAGTGGTTGGTGTATTCCATAGTTCTAGTGATTGGATTTCAGTCAAAACTCACGAAATGACTCCTCCCACCGTATTATGATGATGCCTAAGTTTTGGGCTCGATCGGAAATCAATCGGTGTAAGAAATTGGACAATTCATGTTCAAAGGCTGTTTGTTCCGAATTGGAGTAGTTGGTGTATTCCATAGTTCTAGTGATTGGATTTCACTCAAAACTCATCAAATGACTCCTCCCACCATATTATGATGATGCCCAAGTTTTGGGCTCGATCTGAAATTAATAGGGGTAAGAAATTGGACAATTCAGGTTCAAAGGAAGTTCGTTCCTTATAGGAGTGGTTGGTGCAATCTGTAGTTCTAGTGATTGGATTTCACTCAAAACTCACCGAATGACTCCTCCCACCATATTATGAGATGCCCAGTCTTTGGGCTCGATAGGAATCAATAGGTCTAAGAAATTGGACAACCACAGGTTCAAAGGCAGTTCGTTCCTTATAGGAGTGGTTGGTGTTTTCTGTAGTTCTAAAAATTGGATTTCACTCAAAACTAACCAAACGACTCCTCCCAACATGTTATGATGATGCCTAAGTTTTGGGCTCGATCGGAAATTGATAGGTGTAAGAAATTGGACAATTCATGTTCAAAGGCAGTTCGTTCCGATCTGGAGTGGTTGGTTTTTCCCGTAGTTCTATAGCGATTGGATTTCACTCAAAACTCACCAAATGACTCCTCCCACCATATTGTGATGATTCCGAAGTTTTGGGCTCAACCGGAGATCAATAGGTGTAAGAAATTGGACAATTCAGGTTCAAAGGCAATTCGTTCCTAATAGGAGTGGTTGGTGTATTCAGTAGTTCAAGTGATTGGATTTCACTCAAACTCACCAAATGACTCCTCCCACCATATTATGATGACGCCCAAGTTTTGGGCTTGATCGGAAATCAATAGGGTTAAGAAATTGGACAATTCAGGTTCAAAGGAAGTTCATTTCTTATAGGAGTGGTTGGTGTTTTCCGTTGTTCTAGCATTTGGTTTTCACTGAAAACTCCCCAAATGACTCCTCCCACCTAGTATGATGATGCCCAGGTTTTGGGCTCGATCAAAAATCAATAGGGGTAAGAAATTGGACAATTCAGGTTCAAAGGAAGTTCGTTCCTTATAGGTGTGGTTGGTGTTTCCGTACTTCAAGCGATTGGATTTCACTCAAACCTCACCAAATGACTCCTCCCACCATATTATGATGTTGCCCAAGTTTTGGGCTCGATCGGAAGTCAATAGGTGTAAGAAATTGGACAATTCAAGTTCGAAGGCAGTTGGTTCCCAATTGGAGTGGTTGGTGTATTCCATACTTCTATTGATTGGATTTCATCACTTAAAACTCACCGAATGACTGCTCCCACCATATTATGATGATGCCCAAGTTTTGGGCTTGATCGGAAATCAATTTTTGTAAGAAATTGGACAATTCAGGTTCAATGGCAGTTCGTTCCTTATAGGAGTGGTTGGTGTTTTCTGTAGTTGTAGCGATTGGATTTCACTGAAAACTCACCAAATGACTCCCCTCACTATATTATGATGATGCCCAAGTTTTGGACTCGTTCGGAAATGAATAGGGGTAAGAAATTGGAAAATTCAGTCCAAAGGCAGTTCGTTCCTTGTAGGTGTGGTTGGTGTATTCCGTAATTCAAGCGATTGAATTTCACTCAGAACTCACTAAATGAATCCTCCCATCATATTATGATGATGCCCAAGTGTTGGGCTCGATCGGAAATGAATAGGTGTAAAAAATTCGACAATTCATGTTAAAACAGTTCGTTATGAATTGGAGTGGTTGGTGTATTCCATAGTTCTTGAGATTGTATTTCACTCAAAACTCACCAAATGACTCTTCCCACCATATTATGATGATGCCCGGTTTTGGGCTCGTTCGAAAATCAATAGGTGTAAGAAATTGGACAATTCATGTTCAAAGGCAGTTCGTTCCGAATTGGAGTGGTTGGTGTAGTCCATAGTTCTAGTGATTGGATTTCATTCAAAACTCACCAAATGACTCCTCCCACAACATTATAATGTTGCCCAAGTTTGGGCCTCGATCGGAAATCAATAGGTGTCAGAAATTGGACAATTCAAGTTCAAAGGCAAGCTCCGAATTGGAGTGGTTGGTGTATTCCTCAGTTCTAGCGATTGGATTTCACTGAAAACTCACCAAATGACTCCTCCCACCATTCATGATGATGCCCAACTTTTTGGGTCGATCGGAATCAATAGGGACAAGAAATTGGACAATTCAGGTTCTAAGGCAGTTCGTTCCTTATAGGAGTGGTTGGTGTTTTCCGAAGTTCTAGCGACTGGATTTCACTCAAAACTCGCCAAATGAATCCTCCCACCATATTATGAAGATGCCCAGGTTTTGGGCTCGGTTGAAAATCAATTGGAGTAAGAAATTGGACAATTCAGGTTCTAAGGCACTTCGTTCCGTATAGGAGTGGTTGTGTTTTCCGTAGTTCTAGTGATTGGATTTCACTCAAACTCACCAAATGACTCCCCACCATATTACAATGATGCCCTAGTTTTGGGCTCGATCGGAAATCAATAGGGGCAAGAAATTGGACAATTCAGGTTCAAAGGCAGTTTGTTCCTTATAGGAGTGGTTGGTGTTTTCCGAAGTTCTAGCGACTGGATTTCACTCAAAACTCGCCAAATGAATCCTCCCACCATATTATGAAGATGCCCAGGTTTTGGGCTCGGTTTTGAAAATCAATAGGGGTAAGAAATTGGACAATTCAGGTTCTAAGGCACTTCGTTCCTTATAGGAGTGGTTGGTGTTTTCCGTAGTTCTAGTGATTGGATTTCACTCAAAACTCACCAAATGACTCCTCCCACCATATTACGATGATGCCCTAGTTTTGGGCTCGATCGGAAATCAATAGGTGTAAGAAATTGTATAATTCCTGTTCAATGGTAGTCGTTTCGAATTGGAGTGGTTGGGGTATTCCATAGTTCTTGTGATTGGATTTCACTCAAAACTCACCAAATGACTCCTCCTACCATATAATGATGATGCCCAAGTTTTAGGCTCGATCGGAAATCAAAAGTTGTCAGAAATTCGACAATTCATAGTTCTATTTGTTGGATTTCAGTCAAAACTCACCGAATGACTCCGCCCACCATATTATAATGATGCGCAAGTTTTGGGCTTGATCGGAAATCATACGTGTAACAAATTTGACAATTCAGGTTCAAAGGCAGTTAGTTCCTTATAGGAGTGGTTGGTGTTTTCCTAGTTCCAGTGATTGGATTTCACTGAAAACTCACCAAATGACTTCTCCCACAGTATTATGATGATACCCAAGTTGCCGGCTCGATCGGAAATCAATAGGGGTAAGAAATTGGACAATTCAGGTTCAAAGGAAGTTCATTCCTTATAGGAGTGGTTGGTGTTTCCCGTAGTTCTAGCGATTGGATCTCACTCAAAACTCCCCAAATGACTCCTCCCACCATATTATGATCATGCCCAAGTTTTGGGCTCGATCGGAATTCAGTAGGGGTAAGAAATTGGACAATTCAAGTTCAAAGGCAATTCGTTCCGTGTTGGAGTGGTTGGTGTATTCCATAGTTCAAGTGATTGGATTTCACTCAAAACACACCAAATGACTCCTCCCACCATATTATGATGATGCCTAAGTTTCGGGCTCGATCGGAAATCAATAGGTGTAAAATTGGACAATTCAAGTTCAAAGGCAATTCGTTCCGAATTGAAGTGCTTGGTGTATTCCACAGTTCTAGTGGTTGGATTTCACTCAAAACTCACCAAATGACTCCTCCCACCATATTTTGATGATGCCTAAGTTTTGGGCTCGACCGGAAATCAATAGGTGTAAGAAATTGGACAATTCAAGTTCAAAGGCAGTTCGTTCCGAATTGGAGTGCTTGGTGTATTCCATAGTTCTAGTTAGTGACTGGATTTCACTCAAAACTCACTAATGACTCCTCCCACAATATTATGATAATGCCCAAGTTTTGGGCTCGATCGGAAATCAATAGGTGTAAGAAATTGGACAATGCATGTTCAAAGGCAGTTCGTTCCGAATTGGAGTGGTTGGTGTATTCCATAGTTCTGGTGACTGGATTTCATTCAAAACTTCCCAAATGACTGCTCCCACCATATTATGATGATGCCCAAGTTTTGGGTTCGATCGGAAGTCAATAGGTGTAAGAAATTGGACAATTCAGGTTCAAAAGCAGTTCGTTCCTTATAGGAGTGGTTGGTGTTTTCCGAAGTTCTAGCGACTGGATTTCACTCAAACTCGCCAAATGAATCCTCCCACCATATTATGAAGATGCCTAGGTTTTGGGCTCGGTCGAAAATCAATAGGGGTAAGAATTGGACAATTCAGGTTCAAAGGCAGTTCGTTCCTTATAGGAGTGGTTGGTGTTTTTCCATAGTTCTAGTGATTGGATTTCACTCAAAACTCACCAAATGACTCCTCCCACCATATTACGATGATGCCCTAATTTTGGGCTCGATCGGAAATCAATAGGGGTAAGAAATTGGACAATTTATGTTCACAGGCAGTTCATTCCGAATTCTAGTGCTTGGTGTAATCCTTAGTTCTAGCGATTGGATTTAACTGAAAGCTCACCGAATGACTCCTTCCACCATATTATGATGATGCCCAAGTTTTGGGCTCGATCGGAAATCAAAAGTTGTAAGAAATTCGACAATTCTTGATCAAAGGCAGTTCTTTCCGAATTGGAGTGGTTTGTGCATTCCATAGTTCTATTTGTTGGATTTCAGTCAAAACTCACCGAATGACTCCGCCCACCATATTATAATGATGCGCAAGTTTGGGCTCGATCGGAAATCAATACGTGTAACAAATTTGACAATTCAGGTTCAAAGGCAGTTAGTTCCTTATAGGAGAGGTTGTGTTTTCCATAGTTCCTGATTGGATTTCACTGAAAACTCACCAAATGACTCCTCCCACAGTATTATGATGATACCCAAGTTGCCGGCTCGATCGGAAATCAATATGGGTAAGAAATTGGACAATTCAGGTTCAAAGGAAGTTCATTCCTTATAGGAGTGGTTGGTGTTCCCGTAGTTCTAGCGATTGGATCTCACTCAAAACTCACCAAATGACTCCTCCCACCATATATATGATGATGCCCAAGTTTTGGGCTCGATCGGAAATCAATAGGGGTAAGAAATTGGACAATTCATGTTCACAGGCAGTTCATTCCGAATTCTAGTGCTTGGTGTAATCCTTAGTTCTAGCGATTGGATTTAACTGAAAGCTCACCGAATGACTCCTTCCACCATATTATGATGCCCAAGTTTTGGGCTCGATCGGAAATCAGTAGGGGTAAGAAATTGGACAATTCAGGTTCAAAGGCAATTCTTTCCGAGTTGGAGTGGTTGGTGTATTCCACAGTTCTAGAGATTGGATTTAACTCAAAACACACCAAATGACTCCTCCCACCATATTATGATGATGCCTAAGTTTTGGGCTCCATCGGAAATCAATAGGTGCAAGAAATTGGACAATACATGTTCAAAGGCAGTTCGTTCCGAATTGGAGTGCTTGGTGTAATCCTTAGTTCTAGCGATTGGATTTAACTGAAAGCTCACCAAATGACTCCTCCCACCATATTGTGATGATGCCCAAGTTTAGGGCTCGTTCGGAAATTGTTTGTGCCTAGTAAGTCACGGCCATGAATTGGCCGGGGGAATTTCTCTTCTCAGCCTCAAGCTGAAACGCAGCGTTTTGTCAAGGTGTCTGGCTTTCCAGAGAAACAAGAGAAATCACCAAGGCATGGTTATCTCGGCCAAGGTTACAGGCCGAGGCCGAGACCGAGCAAGGTCACGGCCAAAGGCAAAAAGTCAGATCACGTCGATCAGAAAAATCTCACGGCCTGGGTTTCCGGGCCGAGGGGATTCGCGTTAACACGCGGTTTCCTGCTTTTGGACGGGGCGTTTGTGCGCGGGCGTGCCAGCACGGTCTACCGTGCGTCGAGATGTTTGAAGCGGGTGTAAGTGTTTAGATGGTGCGCCTGTTTGGACTCGTCTTCTAATCAAATGATTGTAGCCGAAGAGGAACTAGTCTCGGCTGTAAGGTTCACGGCCTGAACTATAAGGCCGTTGAGTGGTGGTGTTTGGTGGGTTTTAGGGCGATGCTCCGGCGCGCTACTCGATGAGCGGCGATCGTATGATATATGGGGTGAGTGAACGAACAACAAGGGTGGTGCTCCGGCGCCTTGAAAATCAAGGGTCGTTTGATATATTGATGAATGGATTTTCCTTACGACTAACACTACTCCTAGGAAAGCAAGTAAAGATATTGAAAGTGCATTACAGGAAAATATAAGTTGCTCCGTGGGAGGCTTTTGTTTGGTGTTTGAACCCTTTGAAAGTAGTCCTGAGTCTTGTATTTATAGGCAGAGCTTCTGGGGGGTAATCGAGGCTGAAAATCTGCATGGTGGAGCCTGATTACGCCAAGTGGGTAGTCTAATCGACATTTGGGATCGTGAAGTGGTGGTGTGACTCCATGAATCCCGGTGAATCTCGGCCGCCCCCTGATCGTGGGTTCTGCGCTTCTGGCCGTGGAGACGCATTTATTGCTCTGATAGCCAATTACCTAATCTCTCAAGCTGCAAAGAGCTTTGTGAGAATGTTGGCGTCTAATCACTCTGATCTTTGTCACCAAATCCTGACTCCAGTCACTTCCCACCTTCCCTCGTGCGTTAAATGCTCATTCTTGGGCAGTGGGTTTGCTGCAATAAACAAAGACCTTGCTTCATTAAATGGAGCGTAGGACCCTGCTGTCACGTGATGATCTGACTTAATGCCTTTGGCCGTGACCTTGCTCGGTCTCGGCCTCGGCCTGTAACCTTGGCCAAGATAACCATGCCTTGGTGATTTTTCTTGTTTCTTTGGAAAGCCAAACACCTTGACAAAACGCTGCGTTTCAGCTTGAGGCTGTGAAGAGAAGTTCCCCCGGCCAATTCATGGCCGTGACTTACTAGGCACAAACAAATTCCTCCATGAGTCAGACGAGGTGGACGTATTAACCTTTGACGACCTAGAAACGGTGCCCACCGAATGGAGGATGACTATCCTGAAGTCCAGGACCCTTTATTAGAAATAATGTAGGGTCAGAGGCCGAACCACGGCCTTTTTGTAAGCCAACTTTTGAACCCTGAATTAGCGGCCGAGATTGTCGGCCTGCTCCATGAATATAAGGATTGCTTTGCTTGGGATTATCATGAGATGCCTGGGCTGCCAAGAACTTTGGTTGAGCACGAATTAAAAATCAAGGAGGGATTTAGACCTTTCCAACAGCCACCGAGGCGGTTCTCGACCGAGGTACAACTAAAAGTCAAAGAGGATCGAACGGCTACTAAAGGCCGGCTTCATCCGAACGGCCCGGTAACGTTGAGTGGCTGGCTAACATCGTACAGTTTTGAAGAAGATTGGGACTTTGAGGGTTTGCACCGATTACAGGAATTTGAATCTCGCAACCCCCAAAGACGAGTACCCCATGCCAATGTCGGACCTCTTAGTAAACGGAGCCGCACAGCATGAACTCCTATATTCATGGACGGCCATGCTGGTTACAACCAAATTTTCATAGCCAAGGAAGATGTCCACAAAACGGCGTTCTGATGCCTAGGCGCGATCGGAACCTACGAGTAGGTGGTCATGCCGTTTGGCCAAAAGAATGCCGGCGCGACATACCAGCGAGCTATGAACCTTAATTTCCATGACCTAATAGACCGGACCGTTGAAGTCTATATCGACGACGTGGTTGTCAAATCCCCATCCAAAGCTGACCATGTGAGGCACCTCCGCCAGGCTTTCGAACGAATGCGAGCACAGGGCCTGAAAATGAACCCTAAAAAATGTGCTTTTGGCGTCACTGCTGGGAATTTCCTCTGTTTCTTAGTTCACCAGCGAGGGATCGAGGTGGATAAAAAATAAGGCTACGGCCATCATGGTGGCATCTCCGCCAAGGACCAAGAAGGAACTCCAGTCCTTCCTCAGTAAGGTCAACTTTTTACGGCGGTTTCATATCCAATCTGGCGGGTAAAATCCGGCCGTTGACTCCTCTGCTCAAACTGAAAGACGCGGAACCATTGTATGGGAAGCAGAGCACCAAGCGGCCCTCAACGAGATCAATAAATATTTATCTCAACCGCCGGTCCTTATGCCGCCAAAAAGAAGGAAACCTTTGAGACTTTACATTTCGGACTTCAGAGGGAATCAATCGGGCTGTCTGCTGGCTCAAAACAACGAATCTGAGCGAGAACAGGCCGTACACTATCTGAGCCGCACACTTAATACAACCGAGCTGAAACTATTCCCCGATTGAGAAGTTGTGCCTTGCACTTTACTTCGCAGCTACCAAATTGCGGCATTATATGCTTCCTTCGGTCGTCTAGATCATGTCCAAGACCGATCTCATCAAATATATGCTCACTCGGCCGATTATACGCGGCCGAATTGGGAAGTGGACAATGGCATTGTCTGAATTTACCTTCAATATGTGGCTCAGAAGTCGGTCAAGGGTTAGGCGTTGGCCGATTTCCTGGCTCATCACCGGCCCAGGGGCAGGAGGAAGAGTTGGAGGTCGAGATCGGCATGGCCCGTATGGAAAGAATTACTGGACCATGTACTTCGACGACTCCAGCACCGAGGCCAGGGCAGGGGCCAGAGTCGTGATCGAATCCCCTCAAGGGCAAAGATGGCAGTTCGCATTCCAACTCGACTTCAAATGCACCAATAATCAGGCCGAATACGAAGCGCTCATCATCGATCTCGAGATTTTGAAAGAAATGAAGGCAACCCGTGTTTTGGTCTACGGGGATTCTCAGTTGGTGATTAACCAACTGATCGGAGAATACCAATGCACGAGTGAGAACTTAACCATGTATTATGTGATGGCCCTCAACACGGCCGATGAGTTTTCTAGGATTTACTTTGTTCATGTACCACGCGCTGAAAACCATGAGGCCAACGAGATGGCCCAAGTGGCGTCAGGCGTGAACATCCCGGACACCGAACACGATCGAGTAATAAGAATCGAAAGGCGTACCTTGCCGGCTTTGGCCGAACGCGGAATGGCAACGCAAATATCTTTGGCCGAGACTACCAACAAGGTCAACACGACCGAAGCCGACTGGTGCTACCCCATAGTAAAATATTTGCGTGACCCTTCCGACAGCCATGAGAGGACTACACGTTTCCGGGCTCGGTGTTATTTGATTTATCAGAACGAGCTATATCGAAAAGGATCGGAACGGCTTATTACTCCTATGTCCCAACGCCGAAGATATCAGGGTCATCATGACCAAATCTCACGAGGGGATTTGCGGTGCCCATCATCTGGTATCAAGATGAGATGGCTGGTTCGGAGGCACGGTTATTACTGGCCGACATTTTAAAGGACTGCATAGAATATGCGAAAGGGTGTATCAAATGTCAAATCTACGACCCCATACAAAGAGTACCGCCGAAGCCCTCCACCCAGTTTACCAAAAATGGCCGTTCAGAGGATGGGCCGTGGATATCATTGGCAAAATCCATCGGGCCGCATCTAACCAACATTGTGGATTTTGGTGGCGACTGACTATTTCACTAAATTGGGTCGAGGCCGAGTCCTATCGTCAATTCTTCTAGCGCACAGGTGGTCAAATTCTTTGAGAATCACATCGTCCACAGGGTCGGTATCCCAGAAACTATCATGGCCGATAACGGCCCGGTTTTCACATCGGCCGAGACTCGGGAGTACACCGAAAGGCTGGGGATTAAATTGGTCCACTCAACACCTTACTACCCTCAGTCTAACGGACAGGCCGAGGCAAGTAACAAGGTAATCAAGCGTATCCTTGAGAAAATGATTGAGGACAAACCTAGGGCGTCGCCCGACTTACTCCCCGAAGCCCTTTGGGCTTACCGAATCTCAAAGTGATCGGCCACGGGCTCATCTCCTTACGCCTTAACCTACGGTCACGACGCCATCGTTCAAATGGAATTGAAGGTTCGGTCACTCCGTGTGGCCAAACAGCCTGGACAAGAAGGGATGGATTACGCGCAGGCCATGGCTCAGGAGTTGGAAGAGTTGGAGCAATCCAGACTCGATGCTTATAACCTAATGCAGGCACAAAAGCAAATTGCAGCGAGGGCTTACAACAAAAAGGTCAAGCAAAAGACCTTCGCCGAAGGCGACCTAGTATGGCGAGCCGTGCTCCCTATCGGGACGAAGGACCCTCGGTTCGGCAAATTTTCGCCCAATTGGGAAGGGCCGTTCATTATCGAACGAGTTCTTGGCCGAGGGGCGTTTCAGTTAAAAGACAAGGATGGGGAGTGGCACAACTTACCGATCAACGGCCAGTATTTGAAGAGATACGCCCCGTCATTATGGGAGACGGCCGTGAAAGAATTATAAAGATTCGCAAATGACAAAAGTGGAGTATGCAACACGACAAGGACGAACCAAATCATACTTCATTTTATTCATTTAGTTCAAAAGGGGGGACACGTTTACAAGGAAACGGCCAGGTCATGGTCGAGCACAAACACACATAAGGAGAACCACGTCCTAAATCTACACGCAACGGCTTCATGGTTTTCTTGCTAGACAATCAGACGTTCCTCCTCGGAGCAGTACCTCCGCCGACTATAGCATCACCAACTGTGGCTAGCCTAATGCCAAGGCTTCGCTGAGGCCATGGCCGAGAGAAGGATGGGTCGCCATTCTAGAAAGGGCCGTCACTCCGGACACGGTAAGCGGCCGCCACTCCGGCCATGGTAAGCGGTCGCCGTTCCGGCCATGGCAGCGGCCATCTCTCAGGCTGTAGCAGCGTTTGTCACTCAGGACATGGTAAGCGGTCGCCGTTCTGGCCACCGTAAGGCCCGAATTTCTGGCCATGGTAAGGGCCATCACTCCGGCCATGAATACGATTGGAGCACTCAGCCAAATAAACTCGGCCACATTGGAGTCATCATGCCAGGTCTTCCCATCTTCATCAAACTGCCAAGTCATCTTGACCAGGCCAAACTGCCAAGTCACGAGACTCAGCAGATACGGCTCCCTGGCTTTGGAAGGGCTGTAGTAAGAACCATTAGGGCAGATTGAGATAAAGAAGGATGAGCCCAGGAATCAAAGGAAAGCTCCAGAGTGTTTAAAGCAAGAAGAAAGATCGCTGAGTAATGAAAAGGTGTCAGACTTGGAGAAAAAGGCTGGGAAAGCTGGGGAAGGTCAATGTAAACTTTCGAAGAGCATGAACTCAGGGATTTCGGGAGTGCGAAGAAAATACGAAGGAATTTGGGGTTTTATACTGGCGCTGGGTTCAAAGTACAGAGGTATGATTCCTGTAAGATGAAATGGCCTGACAACGTACTCAGAGCACGCGAAATTATGACGGGAACTTGGCGGCCGACGTTTCGATTAGCAAGGCAAAATGATGGATCGTACGAATTGAGAGCGTGATGAGGTGTCAAAAGCCCAGAGGCCGTCGTTACCTCTGACAAAAGGAAGCGACGCCCTGGCAATGACGGCCTACACGACGTGCCTGAAGCATTAAATACGCCGACTGACCTGCGCATTTAATGCCCCAGTTGTCAATCACTTCAGAAGGAATGCTAAGGGTCCATCCCTTGGAATCCATTTGGCCCCTACCTACGCCGAGAACCGAAGAATACAGGGATGTGTGGGCAATGTTTGTGCCTAATAAATCACGGCCACGAACTGGCCGAAGGAGCCCCCTTTTTCTCGGCCAAAGCACTTCCCCGAGAAACTAAAACGCAGCGTTTCGCCGAAGTGGTTGGCCTCCCTGAAAACAAAAGAAAGAAAAGCCAAGGCATGATCACCTCGGCCTCGATCAGGGCCAGAGGTATTAAAGTCAAATCATCACGTGATGCCAGGGTCCCTTGCTTCATTTAATGAAGTAGTGCCTATTTATTACAGCAAACCCACTCGCCACAACCAAGCATTTAATACACGAGAGAAGGTGGGAAGTGACTGAAGTCAGGATTTGGCAACAGAAAAATAGAGTTGATTAGACGTGGACATTCTCACAAGGATTCCTGCAGCTTGAGAGATTAGGTCACCAGCTATCAGAACAATAAATGCGTCTCCACGGCCAGAAGTGCAGAACCCACGATCAGGGCGGCAGTCGAGATTCACAAGATTTATGGGGTCACACTACCATTGCTTCACGATCCCAAATGTCGATTGGACTGTCCACTTGCTCTGAGCAGGCTACCACCATGCTTCACGATCCCAAATGTCGATTGGACTCTCCACTTGCCTCTGATGAGGTTCCATCATGCAGGATTTTCAGCCTCGATTTCTCATCCAAGGGCTCTTCCTATAAATACAAGGCTCAAGCTACATTCAAAGGGTTCAAACACCAAACCAAAGCCTCCCACGGAGGAACTTATATTTTCCTGTAATGCACTTTCAATATTTTTACCTGCTTTCCTAGGAGTAGTGTTAGATTTGTACGGAAAATCCGTTCATCAATATATCATACGACCCTTGATTTTCAAGGTGCGGAGCACCATCCTTATATTGCTCATCCACCCATATATCATACGACCGTCGCTCACTGAGCAACGCGCCGGAGCACCGCCAAAACCCACCATCAACACCACCACTAAACAGCCTGTAGCTTAGGCCGGGAACCTAACGGTCGAGATAGTTCCTCTCTCGGCCACAATCGTGCGATTAGAAGTCAAGTCCAAACAGGCGCACCACTTAACCATTCGATCCACATTCAACCATCTCGACGCCCGGTAGACCGTGCTGCACGCCCGCGCACAACCGCACCGCACCCAAAAGCAGGAAGCCGCGTGTCAACGCATATCCCCTCGGCCCGGCACCTAGGCCGCGAGATCTGCGCAGTAGACATCCATATAGGAGTGGTTGGTGCATTCCTGTATTTCTAGGGATTGGATTTGACTCAAAACTCAGCAAATAACTCCTCCCACAATATTATGATGATGCCCAAGTTTTGGGCTCGATCGGAAATTAATAGGTGTAAGAAATTGGACAATTCAAGTTCAAAGGTAGTTCGTTCCGAATTGGAGTGGTTGGTGTATTCCATAGTTCATGCGATTGGATTTCACTCAAACGCACCTAATGACTCCTCCCACCATATTATGAGATGCCAAAGTTTTGGGCTCGATTGGAAATCAGTAGGTGTAAAGAAATTGGACAATTCAAGTTCAAAGGTAGTTCGTTTGAATGGAGTGGTTGGTGTATTCCATTGTTCTTGCGATTGGGTTTCACTCGAAACTCACCAAATGACTCCTTCCACATATTATGAGGATGTACAAGTTTTCGGCTCGATCGGAAATCAATAGGTTTAAGAAATTGGTAAATTCATGTTCAAAGGCAGTTCATTCCGAATAATAGTGGTTGGTGTATTCCATAGTTCTAGTGATTGGATTTCACTCAAAACTCACCAAACGACTCCTCCCACCATATTATGATGATGCCCAAGTTTTGGGCTCAATCGGAAATCAATAGGTGTAAGAAATTGGACAATTCATGTTCAAAGGCAGTTCGTTCCGAATTGGAGTGGTTGGTGTATTCCATAGTTCTAGTGATTGGATTTCACTCAAAACCCACCAAATGACTCCTCCACCATATTATGATGATGCCCAAGTTTTTGGGCTCGATCAGAAATCAATAGGTGTAAGAAATTGGACCAATTCATGTTCAAAGGCAGTTCGTTCCGATTGGAGTGGTTGGTGTATTCCATAGTTATAGCAATTGGATTTCACTCAAAACTCACCAAATGACTCCTCCCACTGTATTATGATGATGTCCAAGTTTTGGGCTTGATCGTTAATGAACAGGTTGTAAGAAATTGGACAATTCAAGTTCAAAGGCAGTTCGTTCCGAATTGGAGTGGTTGGTGTATTCCATAGTTCTTGGGATTGGATTTCACTCAAAACTCACCAAATGACTCCTCCCACAAGACTATGATGATGCCCAAGTTTTGGGCTCGATCGGAATCAATAGGTGTAAGAAATTGGACAATTCAAGTTTAAAGGTGGTTCATTCTGAATTGGAGTGGTTGGTGTATTCCATAGTTCTTGCAATTGAATTTCACTCGAAACGCACCTAACAACTCCTCCCACCTTTTTATGATGATGCCAAAGTTTTGGGCTCGATCGGAAATCAATAGGTGTAAGAAATTGGACAATTGAAGTTCAAAGGTAGTTTCTTCCGAACTGAAGTGGTTGGTGTATTCCATAGTTCTTGCGATTGGGTTTCACTCGCAACTCACCAAATGACTCCTCCCACCATATTATCATGATGCCCAAGTTTTGGGCTCGTTCGGAAATCAATAGGTGTAAGAAATTGGTAAATTCATGTTCAAAGGCAGTTCGTTCCGAATAGGAGTGGTAGATGTATTCCATAGTTATAGTGATTGGACTTCACTCAAAACTCACCAAATGACTCCTCCTACTATATTATGGTATTGCCCAAGTTTTGGGCTCCATCGGAAATCAATAGGTGTAAGAAATAGACAATTCATGTTCAGAGGCAGTTCGTTCCGAATTGGAGTGGTTGTTGAATTCCATAGCTCTACTGATTGGATTTCACTCAAAACTCACAACGGACTCCTCCCACCATATTATGATGATGCCCAAGTTTTGGGCTCGATCGGAAATTAGTGGGTATAAGAAATTGGACAATTCAAGTTCAAAGGCAGTTCGTTCCGAGTTGGAGTGGTTTGGTGTATTCCTTAGTTCTAGCGATTGGATTTTACTCAAAACTCACCAAATGAGTCCTCCCACCATATTATGATGATGCCCAAGTTTTGGGCTCGATTGGAAATCAATAGGGGTAAGAAATTGGATAATTCAGGTTCAAAGGCAGTTCGTTCCTTATAGGATGGTTGGTGTATTCCATAGTTCTAGCGATTGGATTTCACTCAAACTCACCAAATGACTCCTCTCACCATATTATGATGATGCCCAAGTTTTGGGCTCGATCGGAAATCAATTGGGGTAAGAAATTGGACAGTTCAGGTTCAAAGGCATTTCGTTCCTTATAGGAGTGGTTGGTGTATTCCGTAGTTCTAGCGATTGGATTTCACTCAAAACTCACCAAATGACTCCTCCCACCATATTATGATGATGCCCAAGTTTTGGGCTCGATCGGAATCAATAGGGGCAAGAAATTGGACAGTTTGGGTTCAAAGCCAGTTCGTTCCTTATAGAAGTGGACGGTGTATTCCGTAGTTCTAGGGATTGGATTTCACTGAAAACTCACTAAATGACTCCTCCCACCATCTTATGATGATGCCCAAGTTTTGGGCTCGATCGGAAATCAAGAGGGGTAAGAAATTGGACAATTTAGGTTTAAAGGTAGTTCGTTCCTTATAGGAGTGATTGGTGTATTCCGTAGTTCTAGCGATTGAATTTCAATCAAAACTCACGAAATGACCTCCTCCCACCGTATTATGATAATCCCCAAGTTTGGGCTCGATCGGAAATCAATAGGTGTAAGAAATTGGACAATTCAAGTTGGAAGGCAGTTCGTTCCGAATTGGAGTTGTTGGTGTATTCCATAGTTCTAGCGATTAGATTTCACTCAAAACTCACTAAATGACTCCTCCCATCGTTTTATGATGATGCCCAAGTTTTGAGGTCGATCGGAAATCAGTAGTGTTTGTGCCTAATAAATCACGGCCGAGAATTAACCGAAGGAGCCCTTTTTTCTCGGCCCTAGCACTTGCTCATGGAACTAAAACGCGGCGTTCGCTAAGATGTTTGGCCTCTCTAAAACAAAGGAAAAAGTTGTGAAGGCATGATCATCCTGGCCTCGATTGTTGACCGAGGCCGAGGTTGGACAAAGTCACGGCCAAAGGTTTTGAAGTCCCATCGTCACATGGCAGTTGGGTCCCGAACTTCATTTAAATGAAGTATCTCCTCTGTCTATTGCAGCAAGTTCACTGGCCACGAATAAAGCATTTAATGCACGAGGGAGGGTAGGAAGTGACTGAAGTCAAGGTCTGGCGACAGAAATCAGAGTAATTAGGCGCAAACTCACCACTTGAGGGGTTAGTTCACCAACCATCAGACCAGGGCATTAAATGCGTCCATACGGCCAGAGGCGCAGAACCCACGGGTAAAGGTGGCGGCCAGGATTTAGGGGGTCACGTCACCATGCTTCACGATCCCAAATGCCTCGATTACTCCTCCAAGGGCTCCTCCTATAAATACAAGGCCCAAACCACATTCAAAGGGTTCAAACACCAAACAAAAGCCTCCCACGGAGCAAATTATATTTTCCTGTAATGCACTTTCAATATCTTTACATGCTTTCCTAGGAGTAGTGTTAGACTGTAAGAAAAACCCGTTCATCAATATATCATACGACCCTTGGTTCCAAGGCACCGGAGCACCATCCCTGTTGTTCTTTCATTCACCCCATGTATCATACGACTGTCGCTCACTGAGCAGCGCGCCGGAGCACCGCCCAAAACCCACCACCAATTACCACCACCGAACGGCCTTGTAGCTCAGGCCGTGAACCTAACGGTCGAGATCAGTTCCTCTCTCTGCCACAATCGCTTGATTAAGAAGTTAGATCCAAACAGACGCACCACATAACCACTCCATCCGCATCACCATCTCCAACGCACGGTTAGACCGTGCTAGCACGCCCACGCACAACCGCACCGCATCCAGAAGCAGGAAGCCACGTGTTAACGCACATCCCTTCGGCCCAGATCACCAGGCCGTGAGATTTGCGCAGCCAACATTTTTGGCACGTTCGGTGGGATTGTTGTAAAAAAGAAAAAAACTTATGGTGGAAACAAGGGCACAGGCAAAGCTAAAAAACAAAGCAGTCGAAATGACTTCTGAGACTCCTGAGTCCACCTCACCCATTACTGTCACTGAGATCGAACACACGGTCGGGATCTCGGCCAGCGCTCTAGTAATGATGGATCACACGGCCGAGTCCATACAAGAACAAGCAGTGGTGGAGGATCTGATGTCCAAGAAGGCCTACAGGATAAAAACATCCTTTATGGCCACAATGGACAGATTCTCTAAAGAGCTGCGGACGGTTTTTCAGGAAGGATGCTGGTAACCTCGCCCGCGACACCTCCTAGAGGCGGACAGGGAAGCCGAGAGCACGAAAGGGTTGAACTTCACGACGAAAGCAGCGGCCTCGGTGCCTCTACCCGCACCCAAGCGTCAGGTTACGGCCAGCATTCTCTGCTGCCGACGAACAGCTGGGGGCAGCCCCAGCCCACATGGGCTCATCCCGGGCCAACCTACCCCACGAAGACAACATATGGCCCACTCCACGCTTGGCCGTGTCGCTAGGACAAAGCAGCCCCGCGCATCCCGTGATCTAGCCACTCGGCCCAGTTCACACTGCGGCCGTCCAGACCCATCCTGGCCCGAGCAACGCGACCGTTGTTTCATCACAGCAGTACGGTCAGAACAATCCGACCGTCTCACCACCATTGCAGGCGTCGTTGTTCCCGCTAGGCTCTCACCTTCACTACGGTTCGGCCATTCCAACGGCAGCTCACGTGCACCTTGGCCAAACCCATGGCGCTCATTTGGCACCAACCAGCTCGGTCGCACCGGCCGAGCCCCCTGTTTAAGTGGCCTAAGAGATAAGGCCACAGAACGAGGTGCAACAGGTCCCACGGCCGTGTGCGGCCCGGCAAGAGGCGCCACCTCAAGGGCTCCGATTCGAAGACGTCCGGCGAATGATCGAGGATGACCTAGCCCAGAGGCGGCCGGAAGCGCCAAGGTATACCAAGCCTTACCCACCAGAAATTGACCGAACCCCTCTTTCCCGAAACTATCGGTTGCCAGAATTCATGCTCTTCTCTGGGGATGGTTAGACCTCCTCCATCAAACACATAGGCCGCTTCACAGCCCAGTGTGGGGAGGTTGACTCGGAAGCCCAAAAGCTCCGTTTGTTTGTTCACTCTCTGACCGGCGCGGCGTTCTCATGGTTCATAAACCTCCCGCCAAACTCGGTGAGAGATTGGTCTGTTATGGAGAGGATCTTCCACGAACATTTCTATCAGACCAATCGAGAAATAACGGTTGCCGAGCTGGCAAGAATGAGCCAGGCATCAAACGAATCACCTCGCGACTACCTGCAGCGGTTGAAAACGTGTAGGAACTGGTGCCGCACGAACCTGCCGGAGAGGGAATTTGTCAAGATGGCCGAAGAGGGGTCGGAATTTGAATATCAGAAAAAATTCCAGGGGATCGAGTTCCGGGACATGCGCGACTTGATCAACAAGGTCGACCGTCGAAAGGAAAGGGACCGTTGGCCGAACCAGAGCCGACGCTTTGCAACCAATGTAAGTGCGAGATCGGTCAACCAGACCGCAGGAGTGCAAAAGGAAGGCCACTGAGCCCTCTCGACCAGCTGTGAAGAGATTCGGCGGGCAGTTCGACCGTCGGCCAACCAGCAGAGCCGTTTTCGACTGACTAGGGGCACGAGCACCCAGTACCTCGGTTGGCCAGGAAGACCAGGGCCAACCATGGACAGGTCAAGACCTTCAAACTGCCGGTCGCACGGGATGACCGCTGGTACAATGCGCGGCCCGGAGGCAAGGCCGAGCCACTGACGAAAACCCAGATGAGGAGGATGCAGAGGCAGGTTCAACAGAAAAATGGCGATCGCGGATGAACCACCATCCTCTCCAATCGTCCCCACCGCGACTAAACGACACGCAACAGGTCCCCAAGGACGTGGCGCCCTAGGCAGGAAGAGGGTCCTCATGGAACAACGGCCGTTTCTATTGAGTCAAAGACCGCTGCCTTAGAGAAATAAGACGGGGGTATCATTGATGTTTACCGCGAAAGGGACCCCCAATTCTCGGCCAATGGTTTGACCTTCCTCAGGGAGTTCCACAAAGATCACTCGGCCACCGACCTATACGGCATGAACGCTGAGAACTGTGAAATCATGGAATTGGCCCTCAAGAACACTAAGGCAGAGGGGACTCCTCACTACCAAAGGATCTGAATCGGCCATTAAGGCCGTATACTAGGCAAACCAAGAAGCCAGAGCGAGGGGGGATGCCAGACTACCGACCTGACCTGGGAGAGGTGGAGGCTAAGGCCCCCTTTAGCAGAGGCGACTTAGAATACCTCCGCCAATATTTTTACCGTGACCCCGGCCGACACCATCTTGGTCTAACAGCCGACGAAAAGGCCCGGGTACGCCGATTGGACGACTACTTGACGGCCAGGGATGCGTTGGCCAAGGCCAGACGAGCCCTCGAAGAAGAGTTCGAGGTCTCGGACCATCCTGAGATCAGAAGGCCTACAAGCGATACCCCTGGGATGGCAAAGTGGATAAACGAGGGCCCCGGTGATCCTTTCTTTGGGCATCAGGCTGAAGGACGACCCCACGTTGGGAATCTCTGATGAAGAGTACGAGGGGATCCTCAGGATGGTTGAGGAAAGAAGCCTCGCCAGGAACGACTCTTAAGCCGAAGAGAGAGCTGGTAGGAGAAACCAGCAGGAGCCGAAGGAGGTCAGCATAAACATGGTCTTGGTATTACTGTCTGAATTTTCAGCCCCAGGGGGGCAGACCAATGGCCTGGAGGATGACGTGGCCGAGGAGCAGCTTGACCAGAGGCCAAAGACAAAGGAAGAGTTGTTGGCCGTGGCATTTAACGAGGTGATACCTAGAGATGAGCCGAACAAATATCGACACCTCAAACCGTTATACATCTCGGCTCACGTAGAGGGTGTGCCCGTGTCCAAGGTTTTCGTTGACTGTGGGGCGATGGTCAACATCCTTCCTTATTCCCTGATGAGGAAGCTGGACAAGTCAAAGGAGGATCTCATCCCTAGCGACGTGGTCATGAGCAGCTTCGTCGGCGATAAATCTAAAACCATCAGCGTATTGCCGTTAAAGATTACTGTGGCCGACAAGACAAGAGTTGCGGCCTTCTACGTGGTCGAATCCAGCGTGGACTACAATATATTGCTCGGCCGTGACTGGATCCACAAATCTGGGTGCATACCGTCTTCCCTCTTCCAACTATTGTTCTTTTGGGACGGCCCAAAAGGTGTCTATACACCCGACCGACGAGAAACCTTTCGAGGCCAACGCCGTACAGGCTCAGATTTACGACGACGACGTTGGATGGGTTGTCCTCACCGGCCACGACGCAAGCGGCCGGCCAACTAGAACGATGGCCCAAAAGGTACTAGAGTTAGGCGCCGAGAACGTCCGATAGGATTCGGCGCGCGAAGTATTGATCGACCTCACCAGCCTTTAGATGACAGACAAGGCCACTAAAGAAGAAGGAGCAGCGGCCGTGATCGCTCTGTTGGAAAGACTGTTGGAACATTGGGCGCAGGAATCCTTACGCCCACACTCACCAATCAACCTGATCGAATTCCTCCACGAGTCAGATGAGATGGACGCTTTAACCTTTGACGATTTGGAGACAGCGCTGGCTGAGATGGAGGATGACTACCCCAAAGTCCAAGACCCTTTATAAGAAATAAATGTAGGAACGGAGGCCGGACCACAGCCTATTTTTGTAAGCCAACTTTTGAATCCTGACTTAGCAGACTGAGATTATCGCCCTGCTCCATGAATATAAGGATAGTTTTGCTTGTGATTACCATGAGATGCCAGGATTGCCAAGAAGTTTGGTCGAGCACGAATTAAAAATCAAGGAAGGATTCAGGCCTTTCCAACAGCCGCCGAGGCGGTTCTCGACCAAGGTACAGCTTAAAGTCAAGGAGGAAATTAAACGACTCCTTAAAGCCGGTTTCATCCGTACGGCTCGGTACGTTGAATGGTTGGCTAACATCGTGCCAGTTTTGAAGAAAAGTGGGGCACTGAGGGTTTGCACCGATTACAAAAATTTGAATCTCGCGACCCCCAAGGACGAATACCCCATGCCTATGTCCGACCTCTTGGTGGATGGAGCCGCAAACCATGAGCTCCTGTCGTTCATGGAAGGCCATGCTGGTTACAACCAGATCTTTATAGCAGAGGAAGATGTCCACAAAATGGCCTTCAGATGCCCAGGCGCAATCGGCCTAAAAAATCCTGGCGCAACGTATTATAGGCAGTTCGTGCCTTGTTGGAGTGGTTGGTGCATTCCGTAGTTCTAGAGATTGGATTTCACTCAAAACTCCCCAAATGACTCCTCCCACCATATTATGATGATGCCCAAGTTTTGGGCTCGATTGGAAATCAATAGGTGTACGAAATTGGACACTTCAAGTTCAAAGGCAGTTTGTTCCGAATTGGAGTGGTTGGTGTATTCCGTAGTTCTAGCGATTGTGTTTCACTCAATACTCACCAAATGACTCCTCCCACCATCTTATGCTGATGCCCAAGTTTGGGCGCAATCGTAAATCAATAGGTGTACGAAATTGGACAATTCAAGTTCAAAGGCAGTTCGTACCGAATTGGTGTGGTTGGTGTATTCCGTAGTTCTAACGATTGGCTTTCACTCAATACTCACCAAATGACTCCTCCCACCATATTATGATGATGCCCAAGTTTTGGGATCGATCGGAAATCAATAGGTGTACGCTTATTGGAGTGGTTGGTGTATTCAGTAGTTCTAGCGATTGGATTTCAGTCACAACCCACCAAATGACTCCTCCCACCATATTATGATGTTGCCCAAGTTTTGGGCTCGATCGGAAATCAATAGGTGTACGAAATTGGACAATTCAAGTTCAAAGGCAGTTCGTGCCTTATTGGAGTGGTTGGTGTATTCCGTAGTTCTAGCGATTGGATTTCAGTCAAAACTCACCAAATGACTCCTCCCACCATATTATGATGATGCCCAAGTTTTGGGCTCGATTCCGAAATTGGACAATTCAAGTTCAAAGGCAGTTCGTTCCGAATTGGAGTGGTTGGTGTATTCCGTAGTTCTAACGATTGGATTTCACTCAATACTCACCAAATGACTCCTCCCACCATATTATGATGATGCCGAAGTTTTGGGCTCGATCGGAAATCAATAGGTGTACGAAATTGGACAATTCAAGTTCAAAGGCAGTTCGTTCCGAATTGGTGTGGTTGGTGTATTCCGTAGTTCTAACGATTGGCTTTCACTCAATACTCACCAAATGACTCCTCCCACCATATTATGATGATGCCCAAGTTTTGGGATCGATCGGAAATCAATAGGTGTACGCTTATTGGCGTGGTTGGTGTATTCAGTAGTTCTAGCGATTGGATTTTAGTCACAACCCACCAAATGACTCCTCCCACCATATTAGGATGTTGCCCAAGTTTTGGGCTCGATCGGAAATCAATAGGTGTACGAAATTGGACAATTCAAGTTCAAAGGCAGTTCGTGCCTTATTGGAGTGGTTGGTGTATTCCGTAGTTCTAGCGATTGGATTTCACTCAAAACTCACCAAATGACCCCTCCCACCATATTATGATGATGCCTGAGTTTTGGGCTCGATCGGAAATCAATAGGTGTACGAAATTGGACACTTCAAGTTCAAAGGCAGTTTGTTCAGAATTGGAGTGGTTGGTGTATTCCGTAGTTCTAGCGATTGGCCTTCACTCAATACTCACCAAATGACTCCTCCCACCATATTATGATGATGCCCAAGTTTTGGGCTCGATCGGAAATCATAGGTGTACGAAATTGGACACTTCAAGTTCAAAGGCAATTTATTCATAATTGGAGTGGTTGGTGTATTCCGTAGTTCTAGCGATTGGCCTTCACTCAATACTCACCAAATGACTCCTCCACCATATTATGATGATGCCAAGTTTTGGGCTCGATCGGAAGTCAATAGGTGTACGAAATTGGACAATTCAAGTTCAAAGGCAGTTCGTGCCTTATTGGAGTGGTTGGTGTATTCCGTAGTTCTAGCGATTGGATTTCTCTCAAAACTCACCAAATGACCCCTCCCACCATATTATGATGATGCCTGAGTTTTGGGCTCGATCGGAAATCAATAGGTGTACGAAATTGGACACTTCAAGTTCAAAGGCAGTTTGTTCAGAATTGGAGTGGTTGGTGTATTCCGTAGTTCTAGCGATTGGCCTTCACTCAATACTCACCAAATGACTCCATCCACCATATTATGATGATGCCCAAGTTTTGGCCTCGATCAAAAATCAATAGGTGTACGAAATTTTACAATTCAAGTTCAAAGGCAGTTCACGCCTTACTGGAGTGGTTGGTGTATTCCGCAGTTCTAGCGATTGGCTTTCATTCAAAACTCACCAAATGACTCATCCCACCATATTATGCTGATGCCCAAGTTTTGGGCTCGATCGTAAATCAATAGGTGTACGAAATTGGACAATTCAAGTTCAAAGGCAGTTCGTTCCGAATTGGTGTGGTTGGTGTATTCCGTAGTTCTAACGATTGGATTTCAGTCAAAACTCACCAAATGACTCCTCCCACAATATTATGATGATGCCCAAGTTTTGGGCTCGATTCCGAAATTGGACAATTCAAGTTCAAAGGCAGTTTGTTCCGAATTGGAGTGGTTGGTGTATTCCGTAGTTCTAACGATTGGATTTCACTCAATACTCACCAAATGACTCCTCCCACCATATTATGATGATGCCCAAGTTTTGGGCTCGATCGGAAATCAATAGGTGTACGAAATTGGACACTTCAAGTTCAAAGGCAGTTTATTCATAATTGGAGTGGTTGGTGTATTCCGTAGTTCTAGAGATTGGCTTTCACTCAATACTCACCAATTGACTCCATCCACCATATTATGATGATGCCCAAGTTTTGGCCTCGATCAAAAATCAATAGGTGTACGAAATTGGACAATTCAAGTTCAAAGGCAGTTCACGCCTTACTGGAGTGGTTGGTGTATTCCGCAGTTCTAGCGATTGACTTTCACTCAAAACTCACCAAATGACTCCTCCCACCATATTATGTTGATGCCCAAGTTTTGGGCTCGATCGTAAATCAATAGGTGTACGAAATTGGACAATTCAAGTTCGAAGGCAGTTCGTTCATAATTGGAGTGGTTGTTGTATTCCATAGTTCTTGTAATTGGATTTCACTCAAAACTCACCAAATGACTCCTCCCACCATATAATGATGATGCGCAAGTTTTGGGCTCGATCGGAAATCAAAAGGTGTAAGAAATTGGACAATTCATGTTCGAAGGCAGTTCGTTCCGAATTGGAGTGGTTGGTGCATTCCATAGTTCTATTGATTGGATTTCACTCAGAACTCCCCGAATGACTCCTCCCACCATATTATGATGATGCGCAAGTTTTGGGCTCGATCGGAAATCAATAGGTGTAAGAAAATTGGACAATTCAGGTTCAAGGCATTTAGTTCCTTATAGGAGAGGTTGGTGTTTTCCATAGTTTTAGTGATTGGATTTCACTCAAAACTCACCAAATGACTCCTCCCACAATATTATGATGATGCCCAAGTTGTGGGCTCAATCGGAAATCAATAGGGGTAAGAAATTGGACAATTCAGGTTCAAAGGAAGTTCATTCCTTATAGGAGTGGTTAGTGTTTCCCGTAGTTCTAGCGATTGGATCTCACTCAAAACTCACCAAATGACTCCTCCCACCATATTATGATGATGCCCAAGTTTTGGGCTCGATCGGAAATGAATAGGGGTAAGAAATTGGACAATTCAGGTTCAAAGGCAGTTCGTTCCTTATAGGAGTGGTTTGTGTTTTCCATAGTTCTAGGGGTTGGATTTCACTCAAAACTCACCAACTGACTCCTCCCAACATATTATGATGATGCCCAATTTTTGGGCACGATCGGAAATCAATAGGGGTAAGAAATTGGACAATTCAGGTTCAAAGGCAATTCGTTCCTTATAGGAGTGGTTGGTGTTTTCCGTAGTTCTAGCGATTGGATTTCACTCAAAACTCACCAATGACTCCTCTCACCATATTATGATGTTGCCCATGTTTGGGCTCGATCGGAAATCTATAGGTGTAAGAAATTGGACAATTCCTGTTCAAAGGCAGTTCGTTCCGAATTGGAGTGGTTGGTGTATTCCATAGTTCTTGTGATTAGATTTTACTCAAAACTCACCAAATGACTCCTCCCACCTTATAATGATGATGCGCAAGTTTTGGGCTCGATCGGAAGTCAAAAGGTGTAAGAAATTGGACAATTCATGTTCGAAGGCAGTTCGTTCCGAATTGGAGTGGTTGGTGCATTCCATAGTTCTATTGATTGGATTTCACTCAGAACTCACCGAATGACTCCTCCCACCATATTATGATGATGCGCAAGTTTTGGGCTCGATCGGAAATCAATAGGTGTAAGAAATTGGACAATTCAGGTTCAAAGGTACTTAGTTCCTTATAGGAGAGGTTGGTGTTTTCCATAGTTCTAGTGATTGGATTTCACTCAAAACTCACCAAATGACTCCTCCCACAATATTATGATGATGCCCAAGTTGTTAGCCCGATCGGAAATCAATAGGGGTAAGAAATTGGACAATTCAGGTTCAAAGGAAGTTCATTCCTTATCGGAGTGGTTAGTGTTTCCCGTAGTTCTAGCGATTGGATCTCACTCAAAACTCACCAAATGACTCCTCCCACCATATTATGATGATGCTGTTTGTGCCTAATAAATCACGGCTGTGAACTGGCCGAAGGAGCTCCCTTTTCTCGGCCAAAGCACTTCCTCGAGAAACTAAACGCAGCGTTTCAACCAAGGTGGTTGGTTGTGAGCCGAGGCCGAGGCCGAGCAAAGTCACGGCCAGAGGTATTAAAGTCAAATCATCACGTGATGGCAGGGTCCCTTGCTTCATTTAATGAGGTAGCGCCTATTTATTGCAGCAAACCCACTGGCCACAACTAAGCAATTTAGTGCACGAGAGAAGGTGGGAAGTGACTGAAGTCAGGATTTGGCAAAAGAAAACAGAGTGATTAGACGTGGACATTCTCACAAGGATTCTTGCAGCTTGAGAGATTAGGTCACCAGCTATCAGAACAATAAATGCGTCTCCACAGCCAGAAATGCAGAACCCTCGATCAGGGCGGCGGCCGAGATTCACCAGGATTTATGGGGTCACACCACCATGCTTCACGATCCTAAATGTCGATTGGACTGTCCACTTGCTCTGAGCAGGCTGCCACCATGCTTCACAATCCCAAATGTCGATGGACTCTCCACTTGCTCTAATGAGGCTCCTGTTTGTGCCTAATAAATCACGGCCGTGAGCTGGACAAAGGAGCCCCTTTTCTCGGCCAAAGCACTTCCTCGAGAAACTAAAACGCAAGCGTTTCGCCAAGGTGGTTGGCCTTCCTAAAAACAAAAGGGAGATGCTAAGGCATGATCACCTCGGCCTCGATTGTGAGCCAAGGCTGAGGCCCAGCAAAGTCACGGCCAGAGGTATTAAAGTCAAATCATCACGTGATGGCAGGGTCCCTTGCTTCATTTAATGAACAAGCGCCTATTTATTGCAGCAAACCCACTGGCCACAACTAAGCATTTAATGCACAAGAGAAGGTGGGAAGTGACTGAAGTCAGGATTTGGCAACAGAAAGCAGGGTGATTTGACGTGGACATTCTCACAAGAATTCTTGCAGCTTGAGAGATAGGTCACCAGCTGCCATAACAATAAATGCGTCTCCACGGCCAGAAGTGCAGAACCCACGATCAGGGCGGCGGCCGTGATTCACTAGGATTTATGGGGTCACACCACCATGCTTCACGATCCCAAATGTCGATTGGACTGTCCACTTGCTCTGAGCAGGCTACCACCATGCTTCACGATCCCAATGTCGATTTGCACTCCCCACTTGCTCTGATGAGGCTCCACCATGCAGATTTTCAGCCTCGGTTTCTCATCCAGGGCTCTTCCTATAATAACAAAGCTCAAAGCTACATTAAAAAGGTTCAAACACCAAACCAAAGCCTCCCACAGAGCAACTTATATTTTCCTGTAATGCACTTTCAATATATTACTTGCTTTCCTAGGAGTAGTGTTAGACTGTAAGGAAAATTCATTCATTAATATATCATACGACCCTTGATTTTCAAGGCGCCAGAGCATTACCCTTGTTATTCGCTCATTCACCCCATATATCATACGACCATCGCTCCCTGACCAGCGCGCCGGAGCACCGCCCAAAACCCACCAACACCATCACGAAACACCTTGTAGCTCAGGCCGTGAACCTAACAGCCGAGATTAGTTCCTCTCTCGGCTACAATCGTTTGATCAGAAGACGAGTTCAAACAGGCGCACCACTCAACCTTTCTATCCACATCCAGCATCTCGACGCACGGTAGACCGTGCTGGCATGCCCGCGCACAACCGCACCGCATCCAAAAGCAGGAAGCCGCGTGTCAACGCATATCCCTCAGCCTGGAAACCCAGGCTGTGAAATTTGCGCGGCAGACAACTCCACCATGCAGATTTTCATCCTCAATTTCTCATCCAAGGGCTCTTCCAATAAAAACGAAGCTCAAGCTACATTCAAAGGGTTCAAACACCAAACCAAAGCCTCCCACGGAGCAACTTATATTTTCCTGTAATGCACTTTCAATATCTTTACTTGCTTTCCTAGGAGTAGTGTTTAGACTATAGGAAAATCCATTCATCAATATATCATACGACCCTTGATTTTCAAGGCACCGAAGCATCATCCTTGTTATTCGCTCATTCACCCCATATATCATACGACCGTCGCTCCCTGAGCAGCGCGCCGGAGCACCGCCCAAAACGCACCAACACAATCACTAAACGGCCTTGTAGCTCAGGCCGTGAACCTAATAGGCGAGGTCAGTTCCTCTCTCGGCTACAATCATTTGATTAGAAGACGAGTCCAAAACAGGCGCACCACTTGACCATTCTATCCACATCAACCATCTCGACGCACGTTAGACAGTGCTGGTACGCCCGCGTGAACCGCACCGCATCCAAAAGCAGGAAGCCATGTGTCAACGCATATCCCCTCGGCCCGGAAACCAGGCCGTGAGATTTGGCGCGGCAGATAGATGCCTAAGTTTTGGGCTTGATCGGAAATCAATGGGTGTAAGAAATTGAACAATTCCTGTTCAAAGGCAGTTCGTTCCGAATTGGAGTGGTTGGTGTAATCCATAGTTCTAGTAATTGGATTTCACTCAAAACTCACCAAATGACTCCTCCCACCATATTATGTTGATGCCCAAGTTTTGGGCTCGATCGGAAATCAATAGGTGTAAGAAATTGGACAAATGTTCAAAGGCAATTCTTCCGAATTGGAGTTGTTGGTGTATTCCATAGTTCTTGATTGGATTTCACTCAAAACTCACCGAATGACTCCTCCCACCATATTATGACGATGCCCAAGTTTTGGGATCGATCGGAAATCAATAGGGGTAAGAAATTGGACAATTCAGGTTCAAAGGAAGTTCGTTCCTTTAGGAGTAATATGATGATGCCCAACTTTTGGGCTCAATCGGAAGAATCAATAGGGGTAAGAAATTGGACAATTCAGGTTCAAAGGAAGTTCGTTCCTTTAGGAGTGGTGTGTATTCCGTAGTTCTAGCGATTGGAATTCACTGAAACTCACCAAATGACTCCCCACCATATTATATGATGAGCCCAGTTTTGGGCACGATCGGAAATCAAAAGGTGTAAGAAATTGGACAATTCATGTTCAAAGGCAGTTCGTTTCGAATTGGAGTGGTTGGTGTATTCCATAGTTCTAGTGATTGTATTTCACCCAAAACTCACCAAATGACTCCTCCCACCATATATTGATGATGCCAAAGTTTTGGGCTCGATCGGAAATCAATAGGTGTAAGAAATTGGACAATTCAAGTTCAAAGCCAATTCGTTCCGAATTGGAGGGGTTGGTGTATTCCATAGTTCTGCTGTGGATTTCAAAGTCACCGAATGACTCCTCCCACCATATATGGTGAATCCCAAGTTTTGGGCTCAATCGGAAATCAATAGGGGTAAGAAATTGGACAACTCAGGTTGAAAGCCAGTCGTTCTTTATAGGAGTGGTTGGTGTTTTCCTTAGTTCTAGCGACCGGATTTCACTCAAAACTCACCAAATGACTCCTCCGACCATATAATGATGATTCCCCAACGTTTTGGCTCGACGGACAATAAGGTGTAAGAAATAAATTGGACAATTCTTTCAAATGCAAGTTCCGATTAGAGTGGTGGTGTATTTCTTAGTTCAAACGATTGGTTTTCACTCAAAACTCACCCAAATGACTCCTCTCACCCTTTACGATGATAACCAGGTTTTGGGCTCGATCGGAAATCAATAGGTGTAAGAAATTGGGGACTTCAAGTTCAGAGCCAGTTTGTCCGAATTGGAGGGGTTGGTGTATTCCATAGTTCAGTTGATGGATTTCACTTAAAACTCACCGAATGACTCCTCCCACCCATTATGTGATGCCCAAGTTTTGGGCTCGATCGGAAATCAATAGGGGTAAGAAATTGGACAATTCAGTTCAAAGGCAATTCATTCCTTATAGAAGGGTTTGGTATTCCGTAGTTCAAGCGTTTGGATTTCACTCAAAACTACCAAATGACCCCTCCCACCTATTATGATGATTCCCAAGTTTTGGGCTCGATCGGAAATCAATGGGTGTAAGAATAGGACAATTCATGTTCAAAGGCAGTTCGTTACGAATTGGAGTGGTTGGGTATTCCATAGTTCTGTTAATTGGATTTCACTCAAAAACTCACCGAATGATGCCCAGTTTTGGGCTCGATCGGAAATCAATAGGGGGGAAACCAAATGGACAATTCAGGTCATAGGAAGTTCATTCCTTATAGGAATGGTTGGTTGTATTCCGTAGTTCTATCGATTGGATTTCACTGAAAACTCACCAAATGACTCCTCCCAACATATTTTGATGATACCCAAGTTTTGGGGCTTGATCGGAAATTCATAGGGGAAAGAAATTGGACAATTCAGGTTTCGAGGAAGTTCTTTCCTTATAGAGTGGTTGGTGTATTCCGTAGTTTAGGGATTGGATTTCACTCAAAAACCACACCAAATGACTCCTCCCACCATATTATGATTATGCCAATTTTGGGCTCGATCGTAAATCAATAGGGGTATGAAATTGGACAATTCAGGTTCAAAGGCAGTTTGTTCCTTATTGGAGTGGTGTGTTTGTTTAGTTCTAGTGTTCGGATTTCCCTCAAAAACTCAAATGACTCCTCGACCATATAATGATGATACCCAAGTTTGGGCTCGATCGGAAATCAATAGGTGTAAGAAATTGGACAATTCATGTCCAAAGGCAGTTCGTTACGAATTGGAGTGGTTGGTGTATTTCATAGTTCTAGTGGTTGGATTTCACTCAAAACTCACCAAATGACTCCTCCCACCATATTATGATGATGCCCAAGTTTGGGCTCGATCGGAAATCAATAGGTGTACGAAATTGGACAATTCAAGTTCAAAGGCAATTCGTTACGAATTGGAGTGTGGGTTGTAGTTAGTTCTAGTTGTTGGATTTCACTCAAAACTCTCCAAATGATCCTCCCACCATATTATGATGATGCCCAAGTTTGGGCTCGATCAGAAATCAATAGGTGTAAGAAATTTTACAATTCAAATTCAAAGGCAAGTTCGGAATTGGAGTGGTGTGGTTGTGTGTTCCATAGTTCTAGGATTGGATTTCACTCAAAACTCACCAAATGACTTGTTCCACCATATTATGATGATGCCCAAGTTTTGGGCTCGATCGGAAATCAATAGGTGTAAGAAATTGGACAATTTATGTTCAAAGGCAGTCTTTCCGAATTGGGGTGGTTGGTGTATTCCATAGTTCTAGTGATTGGATTTCACTCAAAACTCACCAAATGACTCCTCCCACCATATTATGATGATGCCCAAGTTTTGGGCTCGATCGGAAATGAATAGGTGTAAGAGTTGGACAATTCAAGTTCAAAGGCAGTTCGTTACGAATTGGAATGGCTGGTGTATTCCAGTTCTAGAGATTGGATTTCACTCAAAACTCACCAAATGACTCGTCCTACCATATTTTAATGATGCCCAATTTTGGGCTCGATCGGAAATCAATAGGTGTAAGAAATTGGACAATTTATGTTCAAAGGCAGTTCTTTCCGAATTGGGGTGGTTGGGTTGTATTCTGTAGTTCTAGCAATTGGATTTCACTCAAAACTCACCAATTGACTCCTCCCACCATTATGATGATGCCCAAGTTTTGGGCTCGATCGATGACATGAATAGGTGTAAGAAATTGGACAATTCATGTTCAAAGGCAGTTCTTTCCGAATTGGAGTGGTTGGTGTATTCCATAGTTCTATTGGTTGGATTTCATCTAAAAACTCACCGAATGATGCCCAAGTTTTGGGCTCGATCGGAAATCAATAGGGGTAAGAAATTGGACAATTCAGGTTCAAAGGAAGTTCGTTCCTTATAGGATGGTTGGTGTATCCGTAGTGTATGGCCCACTCTTACGAGAGTCGCCGGGGGGAGCAAGGTGAAGAACATGCTCACTACTACTCCGCTTCTACAGCAACTTCGGCGTAGAGGACAGCGCCGAAGATGACGCCATCGCCCCCTCGGCGAAGTTGAGCACGCTGCATTCTTGCTTGTACTGGCTAGCTCTCGGCCCATTTTTGCTTGGCCACATCTACCACACGCTTCACGACATCACACCGACGGGATGAAGCCGAAGCACGGCGGTCCTCTTGGGCCTTCCAATTCTGGCTGCAAGCCTTACTTCCCCGAGCTGAGAGGAGCGGTCAATATTGCCGACACCGAGCTGCTGGCCAACGCTTTCGCTCGAGCCCCCAGGAAGCACAATGCCACGGCCTTCTGCTACAAGTTTTCTACGACTTGACCCAGAGGATTGGTATGTAGTTCGAGTCTGCCTGCTCGGCCGTTCCCCTTATTCCTACTCACGACCTCTCTGTCATTCCTGATGAGCGACGGAGATGATCTTAAGGAGATCTGGGGTTCCTTCTGGTCTCGCGCGACCTTCATACAGGATAGAAAATCCTTCATGGCTGCAATGGATAGATTCTCATCAGAGCTGCGAACGCTTTTTAGGGAGGATGCCGGTAGCCTCGCCCGCGACATCCCTAGAGCCAGACTGAGGAGCCAGGAGCGCGAGAGAACGAGCCTTAAGGCGAAAAGCAGCAGCCTCGGCGTCTCAGCCCACACCAAGATTAGGCTACGGCCAGCATTCTTTGCCGCCGAAAACAGCTGGGGGCAGTCCCAGCCTACGTGGGCAAATTCTGGACCAACCTACCGGCAGAAACAGTGTGCGGACCACTCCA
>BJCG01001342.1:0-66781 GCA_005406145.1 Prunus yedoensis
TGAGCTCTTCGCCAGCTGGGCTCCTAGCAGGCGACAGGCCTCCCTACTTCCATTGAAGACAAACTGCTTTCAATGGTATCTATGTTGTCCATTTCTTTTATTCAAAAAGCAATGTAGTCACACCGACATCAATACAAAAGCAAGCTTTTCAATGAAGTATTTTTTCCGAGCATTATGTCCCACAAATTACCTCCATTGCAGACAAGCTGCTCCTCGAAGCACAAACTCAATGGAACCTCCATTGCAGACAAGCTGCTCCTCGAAGCACGAACTCAATGGAACATTTTTTGAGTGTTATGTCGCGACATACACTCGCAGGCGACAAGCCCCACCTCCATTGCAGACAAGCTGCTCCTCGAAGCACGAACTCAATGGAGAAATTTTTTGAGTGCTATGTCCCCGACATACGCTCGCAGGCAACAAGCCCCACCTCCATTGCAGACAAGCTGCTCCTCGAAGCACGAACTCAATGGAGAAATTTTTGAGTGTTATGTCCCTGACATACGCTCGCAAGCGACAAGCCCCACCTCCATTGCAGACAAGCTGCTCCTCGAAGCACAAACTCAATGGAACCTCCATTGCAGGCAAGCTGCTCCTCGAAGCACGAACTCAATGGAACCTCCATTGCAGACAAGATGCTCCTCGAAGCACGAACTTAATGGAGAAATTTTTTGAGTGCTATGTCCCCGACATACGCTCGCAGGCAACAAGCCCCACCTCCATTGCAGACAAGCTGCTCCTTGAAGCACGAACTCAATGGAGAAATTTTTTGAGTACTATGTCCCCGACATACGCTCACAGGCAACAAGCCCCACCTCCATTGCAGACAAGCTGCTCCTCGAAGCACGAACTCAATGGAACCTCCATTGCAGACAAGCTGCTCCTCGAAGCACGAACTCAATGGAGAAATTTTTGAGTGTTATGTCCCTGACATACGCTCGCAAGCGACAAGCCCCACCTCCATTGCAGACAAGCTACTCCTCGAAGCACGAACTCAATGGAACCTTTTCCAAGCGCTATGTCCCCGACATACCCACACACGCTACAAGCCTTACCTCCATTGTAGGCAAGCTACTTCAAGATACAATGAGAATTGAAGTTTGAAAGATAACTGAAATTCCATAGCAAGCGGCTAACCAGCCAAGTTCAAACAAGAAATAAGGTGGTCAACTAAAGGCCACTTATTGAAAGAAATTACAAAGTTAAAAAAAAAATAATAAACAAAAACAGCAAAAATGAACTACATCTACTAAGGGACTTCGGCAGACGACCCTCAGCCGATCACGTCCTCAGCTGCCTCAACATCACTCCGCTCAAACCAGTGCCATCTGCTCAGCGGCCTCCACTGCTTGCTCCTCCGCTTCTGCCCTAACCTCGTTAACTGTGCCACCTTGGGCATTGTCTTCCTCCATTGCAACTTCATCGGCTACCTGATCTTCAACTGCCTCTACGTCCACAACATGGATCTGCTCACTTTGATCAGGGGCAGGTCAAGACAGAGTGGCTCACCATCATCCTCTTCGAGAGGGCAGCATGGAGAAGTACCATTTCGGCAATCCAAGTATCCCAACTTGTACGCGTTAGCAGCAATCTCATGTTTAGATGCCTCCATGGCTTCCACATGAGTGTCAAACTTGGCTAGCCGCTTGTCACAATCTTGGGCCAGAACAGCATGCTTATGTTCGAGGCGAAAGTAGGCTTCCTTGCGTTCGAGCAGAGTAGCCGTAAGATACTCAAGCTCACCATCGTTTTGGCCAACGAAACTCTTGAGCGCAGACATACTCTCCTTCATCTCGGAAATCCTCGCATCATGGCGAATCCGCTCGTTCGAGAGCTTGTCAGCCAGATCAGCATTCTTCTTCACCAGCTCATCAAGCAGGGCAGAAGAGGGGGCAACATCACGTGAGTCCGCATGGCCCCAACACTGAAAACCATCCCCTTTTGAAGATGATACATGGCGGCTTCTTCTTGCTTATCCAAGGGAAGGCTCGAGAAAGCGCTAAGGTCACCAGCTCGATACACGTGGTTAACCAGCTTCGCACAAGCAGACGGACTTGACAGGAAGCCTGTTTTAAGCAAATCAGACACGGACTCACCCCGAGCAGTGCTATCACCAATTCCCGGACCGGCAGTTCGCCCAACTGAAGGACTCTTCGCTCTAGCAGACAACTCTTTAGCTCTCTTGGCTGCAACTTGCAACAGGGATTCAGCTCCGCGCTTAACTGTTTGTGGCCTAGCAGATGAGTCATGATTACTAGATAGAGGCACAGTCTTCTTAGTTTGATCTCCGGATCGGTGTAGACGCCCCAAACCTTGCTTATCAACGGGCCTCCTTACGAGGCAGATCACCAGTTTTGGGCAATACGGGTGGAGACTTGAGCAGAATATCTCGAACCTCTTGCATGCCATTGACCTTGTTGCTGTTCGCGCTGACGAGGGCTTCTAGTCCTGGCAGACGAGGCATGAGCAACTCCCATATGGTCCTTCTCAGCAGACGAGACCACCCTTGAGGAAGACTTGCTCTTGGCAGAAGGAGGTCTTGACTGCTTTCGCTGTGGAGACCTATCTCTTGATCGTGAGACCGCAGCTTCATCACGGGCAGATTGCTGCTACTAGCCTTCACCTCCTTAGGGAACTCGGTCGAGGACTCCTCCTGCTCGACTGGCAGATCACTTAGGTCCGAACCATGTAGCTTCCATCTTTCAACATCCTCAACAGGGGCAAGCCGTCGACCTCCTTCCGATGTTCACTCAGCAACCAGTGCCATTCACGAAACTGGGCAGGGATGTTCAGAGCTTGTTGAACCTTGGTCATGTCCGGGTCGAGAACGAGCTTCTTGCGGATGGCATTTCCTGCGAGCAGAAGACAAAGTCAATTAGACACACAACAAATAAGGAAAACTGTAGCAGATCAAAGGGATGCAACTTACCATCACAGTAGGTGAGAGGAACAAGCGGACCGTCGCCAACCTCCCCTTCCATCTGCCACTGACTTCTAGCACGTCCTTGCTCCACACATGATCGCCCTGACTAAAACTGTCAAACAACTTTGGCTGGCACGCACGAACTTGAGCATACTTCTCGAAGTGCCTCACCTCGAAGAAGTAGAAGAATTCACGTACAGTCAGACCTAGCTTGAAAAAGCGACTCAAGTTCTCAAAGCAGAGGATCGCCCGATAAACGTTTGGAGTACACTGGCTCGGGGCACACTCCATGGCGCAGAAACACATCCCTGAAAAGTTCTGACAGTGGAAATGTGAACCCCAGCGAGAAATAGAAGGGACGGAACGTGATAATCCTGACTCCTGGATTGTTCGGATCCACACGAGGTACGCTGTCAGACGAGGGCTCTGCCAACTTGACATGCACGTCCTTGGGAATGGCAGAAGCAAAAAGTGCACGCCATGTCTTGAACTGGCCCTCGGTGGTAACACGGTGCAAATTTGCCAAGAACTTCTTTTTAGGCACTTGGGAACCACCCCACAGGTACAAAGGCACTTGCGAGCTTGGTGATCGGCTTCTCCTTTCAGAAGACATGGTCGTTGAGCAGCTGCAAAAGTAACCAAAAAATCGCAAGTTAAAATTCATAGTTCGTGACTCAACAAAAAAAAAGAAAGAAGAAAAGAACAGCAGCAACAAAAAAAAGGGAAACAGGAAAAAGGGTCCAGCAAGGGGCAGCCCAATCCGCAGAGGAGCCCAGCTCGAGCCCACTTGGCGCACAGCACGCTAGCCTAGCTCGCACCTCCAGCCCTTGTCGCGGCCCAAGCTCGCGCCTCCCCAGTCTGGCCAGTGTCGCGCAGCTGCTCCAGCTCGTGGCCTGCTGCCCATGCGAAGGCCCAGCACACGCCAACTCCAGCCCAGCGTGCATGCAGCCTACCTAGCGCAGGCCTGCGTCGCGCAAGGCCTAGCGCCTCCTTGCCCCAGCTCCAGGCCCAACGCCTCCATGCCTCCATTTCGAGCCTAATGCACACAGCCCCTAGCTTGCGCAACCTTCCAGACTCTCAGCAAGCTACCCCTTACCTTGTCTTTGCCAATAATCACCATGCTGCCAAAAGTCACGACAAAAGAAAAGAATTCTTCCAGTCAAATTACCTTGGACGTACTCAAAAGTATCAAGTGGGTTGGAATAATTCTCCAAAGCTGCCTCTCCCTCACTGACGAAATTGGAGGATAGATTTCTGATGTGAGGACTAATTCGGAGGAGCCCTATATTTATAAGGATAAAAAATTCCTTGACCTACAAGGAAGCGCAAACTCTTACCAACTTGGGAGTTCATAAAATTGGCAAGTCAAAAACCTCCTCCGCGCAGGAGCCCAAGTCATAGAAGGAAGCCCAATTGCAGTTGGACAGCCCAATAGAAGTTCTTGGCAAATTAAATCACCCTATGTCAAATAATTCCTTCCATTTGGGGATTATTTGACCTAATTGGGAGTTACTCAATTTAATTGGGAGTTACCCAATTAAATTGGCAATTACCTAATTAAAATGGGGACTAATTTGATTCCTACCCTAATTAGGGATTTGATTTAAATCAGAAAAATCAAATCCCTAATTAATCAAATCTCACCTAATCGGAGAGGAATAATTCCTTAACTAGATAGTCAATGATGGGGTCTTGCCAGCTAGGATCCTCGTCGATCTGCATCAAGCTTGGCTGTTCTGCCTCTTCTATGCTTGGCTGGTCAAGGTGCTCGACTGGGATAGAGCGTCTGAACTGGGTATCAAGCGCTGATCCTAAGCTCGCTAGTGCGTCTGCGTGCGCGTTCTCTGCTCGAGGCACTTGTTGGATGGTGAAGGTAGGAAACGCCTTCAACAACTCTTGGACTTTGTCAAGGTACAAGATCATCCTTGGGTGCTTCGCCATGTATTCTCCTGAGGCTTGATTTGTGATCAGCTGGGAATCTGAGTAGATGGCCAGCTTCTTGATTGACAGCTCCTTTGCCAAGCGCAAGCCAGCGAGCAATGCCTCGTATTCTGCCTCGTTGTTTGAGGCTGGGAAGCCAAGCGTGATAGCTTGCTCCAATAGGGTTCCATCCGGAGTGATGATGACGACGCCTGCTCCAACTCCTTTTTGGTTCGACGCTCCGTCTACGCGCAACTGCCACATGTCTCTAGGTTGGTCAGGTCAGCGGAGGTTTTGTCTGCTCTCGAACTTTCCTTCTTTTTGATGACCAGCTTCTCTTCTTCGGCCGATGGCGTGAATTCTGTGACAAAGTCTGCTAAAGCCTGGGCCTTTATTGCAGTCTTCAGCTAGTAGAGGAGGTCGTATTAGCTTAGCTCTATAGCCCACTTCATGAGTCGCTGAGACGCGTCAGGGCTGTGGAGGATTGACCTCAAAAGAACGTCGGTCATGCCGATGATTCTATGAGCTTGGTAGTATGGGTCCACAGTTTTCTCGCGGAAAACTACATGGGCCAAATGAGCTTCTCCAACTTTGGGTAGCGCGTCTCTGCATCGAGGAAGGGCTTTGACGTGTAGAATACTGGATGTTGGGCCACTAGTTCTTCTCGATGAGAGCTGAGCTGACGGCTGAGTTGGACACTGCCAGGTACACGAACAAGTCTTCACCAGGAACTGGCTTCGAGAGTAGGGAGGTGAAGTGAGGTAAATCTTTAGATTATGGAAAGCTTCTTCACACTCCTCGTCCTATTTATCTCTTCGCCCCTTCTTTAAAGCCTGAAGAATGGTCTGCACTTGTCGGTGGATCTCGAGAGGAATCAGTTGAGGGCCGCTGCTCTGCCGTCAGACTTTGTATTTCCTTTGCTGTTGAAGGTGACTTCATCTCGGGAATGGCCTTGATTTGGCGTGGGTGCGCCTCTATACATCGTTGAGTTACTAGGTATCCTAGGAATCGGCGGACGATACACCGAACGGCACTACTTGGATTCAACTTCATGCGATACTGGCGAAGCAGGCTGAACGCCTCAGTGAGGTTCTTGATGTGGTCTGCTCGCTTAGGGGCTTTGACAAGCATGTCATCCACATAGACTCCATGGTTTTGCCGATCTGCTCCTTGAAAATTTTATTAACGAGCCTTGGTAGGTTGCTCCAGTGTTCTTTAGCCCAAAAGGCATGACCTTGTAGCAGTAGGTCCCTCTCTCTATGATGAAAGAAGTCTTCGCCTTGTCATCCTCGTACATTAGGATTTGATTATAGCCGGAGTAGGCATCCATGAAGCTGAGCAGCTGATTGCCGGAAGTTGAATCCACGAGCTGGTCGATTCTCGGCAATGGGAAGTTGTCTTTAGGGCAAGCTTTATTGAGGTCGGTGTAATCGACACAAACTCTCCATTTGCCCTTTTCTTGTTTCGCCACCAGTACAACGTTGGCCAGCCATTCTGAGTAGGAGACCTCTTCAATGAAACCGCAGCTAGAAGCTTATCGATTTCGGCTTCGATGATTGCAACTCGCTCGGGAGCGAAGTTGCGTCTCTTCTGCACCACGGGTTTGTTGGCAGGGTTGACATGGAGTCGGTGGCAGATGATGTTCTGGTCGATGCTAGGCATGTCAGATGGCGACCATGCGAACATGTCTTTGTTCTTCTGGAGGAAGGTGGTCAGCTCCACCTTCTCGTCTAGGCTTAGGCACGAGCCGATCCGCGCTTTTTGTCTGGCTGGTCAGGATCGAGGGGTACTAACTCAACGTCTTCCTCAGGCTTCCAACCTTGTTCAAGGGAGCCTTCCGGGCGGATTCCCTCGTCTCGATCCTTCTCATCTGGATTCTGGCACGAGCCGATCTGCGCTTCTTTGTCTGGCGGGCCAGGATCAAGGGGTACTAACTCAACGTCATCCTCAGGCTTCCAACCCTTTTTAGGGGAGTCTTCCGGGCGGATTCCCTCGCCTTGATCCTGGCTCCTTAATTGCTATTTGGAAGTAGCAACTCCCTTCCCGTTTGGGCTGGCTTGTCTGCTGGGAGTGTTTCCTGCCTTGTCAGTAGCCTGCATTACAGGTGTGAATAGCAGCTGTTTGCTCTTCTTGAGCCCTTGGGCAGTGCATCTCCTTGCCATGGCTTAGTCACTATTGATCTGCCCGGATACCGCCTCCAGGGATGGGGTAGCGGATCTTCTGGTGTAGAGCAGATGTGATGGCTTCGATCTTGCTAATCCATGGTCGGCCCAAGATCCCGTTGTAGGGAGAGATCTCGTCGATGACCATGAAGGTTTGCGAGCAGACCACTGGGGGTGAGTGGACGTCTAGGTCAATTGTCCCAATAGTGATTGATGTGGCCTCATTGAAGCCGGTGAGTGATCTGGCAAGTTTTCTGATCTTGGGCTCCAACCCCATCTGTTGGATAACAGATAGCTGCAGGATGTTGGCCGCGCTGCCCTCGTCCACGTGACTCGCTCGATCATAGCTTGTTCAATTTGGATGCAGATTACTAGGGCGTCGTTGTGAGGCAGATCAAGCCCAATCAAGTCCTTCTTCTGAAAGCCGATGATGGGTGTATCTGCAATGACTGGTATGCCCGTTGTGACTTGGGAGACATAAGTTGCCTGCGCGATCTTCCTCTTGCGCTCTTTGGTGGTCAGCCCGGACTCCTGGGAGTCAGCTAGAATGGTGTTGATCCGTATGACCTTTTGGGGAGGTTCCTTGGCAGTCGCATCACGATCTTCGATCTGCTGGATGGCATTCTTTGCAACGAATTCTGTGCAATGGCCGTCTCTGACCAGCTCCTCAAGGTGCCTTTTCCAGGGCGTTGCAGTTGTTGGTGTAATGACCATGCTCTCCATGGAATGCGCAGTATTTGTTGGTGTCCCTCATGGAGGGATCTCCCCTCATAGGTGGTGGTCTTCTCACCCAAGGCTTGTTCTTCACTTATGCCAGGATCTGGTGGATCGGGATAGTGAACTCAGTGAAGGTTCCTGTCTCTGAGCCTCCCTCTTGGGGCCGAGATCTGCGCTTGTCTCGGGCTTTGTTCTCGAACTTGTTGCTCTTTTGGCTCGCCTGCTTGGGCGGGTGATCAGCTTGCTTACTGGCTTTCTTCGCAGCGATACTATCATCATCCCAAAGTGCATAGCGCTCTGCCGTCACAAAGACCTCTGCCAAGGTTTGGCTTGGAGTTATGGCCAGCTCACGATACAGCTAATGTTTGGTTGGCAAGCCCTTCTTGAAAGCTGAGGATGCAACTTGGTCATTGCATCCTATGATGTTCGCCTTCTCAGCCTTGAACCGTCTGAGGTAGTCTTGAAGAGACTCATCTGGTTTCTTGTGCAGGTTGAACAAGTGGTTTGCATGCTTTCTGACCGTCTTGTAGGAGGTGTACTCCTTTGTGAAGATGAGGGCGAACTCCTTGAAGTTGCCTATCGACGCGGACGGTAGAGTGTGGAATCAGTCTTGAGTTGCTCCTCGCAAAGTCATCGCGAACACTTTGCACATCAGGGCGTCGTCTGCCTTGTACAGGATCATGGCACTCTTAAAGTGCCTCAAATGGCTCTCAAGGTCAGAGTCTCCCTTAAACGGAGTGATGGATGGCGTTGTGAACCGCTTCGGCGGTGCAGCTCGTTCCACCTCTTCCGTGAAGGGTGAGCAGTCGACTTGAGCAATTTCCTTGTGCAGGGCCTCATCCGTGCTTCCTTTAAGTTGGAGACTTTGAGTCGGTCATTCACTAACTTCTCGACATCCTCTGCCCGCAGGGGTAGTGGTTCGGGTCGATGTCTTCCGTGTCTCGAGCGCTGCTGGTTAACTTCCTCCTCGGCTCCCAAGGGTTGATCCCCTTGGTTGTCCTGCCCGTGAGGCAGATTAGGAGATTGAGCTTGTGAGGAGTCCTCTACGGCTTGCTGCCGTGCGTTGGTCCTCGAGCGGGCTAGTGAGCGTCTATCATTGCGCTCGTCACGCGATTGTTCACGAGCTCGAGCTCCTTGTGAGCCCAGCCTAGATTGGTTACTTCCTTGTGGGCCCAAGCGAGCATGGACATTGGATTGTGGGCCCAAGCGGGCATGGACGTTGGACTGTGGGCCCAGCCTTTCGCGTACATTGGTCCTTGGACCTAACCTCGAACGGATCGTCGACCGGCTCAGAGTGCGACTTGCAGATGTCTGCGTCTCGTCAGCATGATCTCGTTCTCTCCCCTGCCCGTTTGCCCTTGCCTGACCAGCTTGGGACCTCTCGAATTGCTCGCTGACATGCTCGTGCGTCCTCCTCTCCTGGGCACGAGGTCCAAGGTTAGGGCCTTGGTTCAAGTTGATCCACCTGAGTAGCTGGCCAATCAGGTTGTTTTGATCGTCGACTCTTTGTGTGAGCTGATCAACCCGTGAGTTAAGGTCCACCTGACCAGAGGTGTGCATTGAGCCCAATGGCATATGGGCTAGGGCTCCATTAGACGCGTACACAGGTGCATACGTCAAGTGTGGTGGCAGATGAGGGAGAGGATGGATCTGCTCCAAGACAGAGGAGGTGTCAAAGTAGCCGTGGGGCTGTGCAGCAAGTCCGGCAGTTGAGCGGTGTGGCTGCTGCTGTGTTCCGACAGCAGGAGGGCGAGGCAGAGCAACTCCGGCTGCTGGCGCTTGTAGCTGCAAGGCTGTGCAGGTCACAGGACCACGTGGTGGCTATTCTGCAACTCCAGCAGCTGTCTGCAGCGGCTGTTCTGCAATTCCAGCAGTTGGAGGTGGCTGTGAAGCGCTTGGAGGCGGACGCAAGGCGTTGGCAGCTACGGTTCCGTGAGGTTGCTGGGAGGCTTCCACCACGAAACCATGAGACGGGCCCGCCGTGGTGGTGTTACTCTTCGAACGTCTTGTATCGATCATGGTTGATTGGAAAAAGTTGTGGAAAATGAATTTGGAGCACGCTTTGAGTATAATTTCGCGCTCTCAACGAAAGCACCAATTTGTGGGAGTCAAATTCCTCCCACGGGAATATTCGCCTAAAGATTCCTTCGTCTTCTTCGCACCTCTCTCTCCCTGCAAAATAGATCGGAGTAAGAGGACCACACCCGGGGGGTGTTGGCCAAAGGCCCTCCGATGCCTAAGTTAGGATGGGTGTTCAAGGAAAACCGGGTGGCCGGAGCCGTGTGTGGAGGCCGGAGCCTTGTGTGAGAGAGAGAGAAAGAAGATGGTGGCTAGGGTTTGTGGATAATTATTTCTGCAGAGTTTCAGTAGGAATTTAGGCTTACCTTCACCCTTGTGTGTAACTAGGTATTTATAGGAACCTCGGAGGCTAGGGTTTCAGAGGAATAATTCCGTAGATGGAAAGGAATTATTCCTCCCCGATTAGGTGAGATTTGATTAATTAGGGATTTGATTTTTCTGATTTAAATCAAATCCCTAATTAGGGTAGGAATCAAATCAATCCCCATTTTAATTAGGTAATTGCCAATTTAATTGGGTAACTCCCAATTAAATTGAGTAACTCCCAATTAGGTCAAATAATCCCCAAATGGAAGGAATTATTTGACCTAGGGTGATTTAATTCGGTTCCCACAACAACGACGGTTTATTTTCTGCCGTCGTCTTTTTCTGGTCGTCTTTTTCTCTTTTTGTAGTAGTGTTGGTTTTTCGTTTAGAATCTTGTGATTGTGAGTGAGGAACTTTAATCTGCTGGTTGCAGAGGCATTTTGATGAATAGTTTTATGTTTAATTCATTTAAGGTCTTGTTTTTTTTTTTTTAATATGAAATGCATATGTAGTTTGATTATTATTTCATATAAAGGCTTGTTTTTAGAATTTTGATGATATTTTTGAATCTTGTGACTGTGGTTTACTAGTCTGCCAGTTGCATATGGATTTTTAAAAACAGTTTTATGAAATGCATATGCAGTTTGAGAAACTACTTTGTGATTAATTCTTATTTGCTGTTAAAATGCTGATGTTGTTATCATTGGTTTTGTTTTCTGAATTTTTTATATATTGTGATTTAATGGTCTGCTAGCTGCAGATGTAGTTTGAGGAACTGTTTTATGTTAAAATCATGTATAAAGTCTTGTTTTTATATGAAATTAATATGAGAATTACTAAATATAAAGTCTTGTTTTTAGAATGTTGATGATGCTTCAGTTGGTTTTGTTTCTTGAATCATGTGATTGTGATCCAATGTTCTGCTAACTGTATATGCAGTTTGAGAGATGCATCATTCTGATGAGTGCCAGCAATTGATGATCCAATGTTTTTTAAATTTATATGTAGAGGAGCTGTTGTAGCTGCATATAAACTGCTTTTTGATAAAATACACCAGAAAATTGAACACCCAATTCCAGCAAATTGTATTGATCAGCTGAAGAAGTCCAACGCTTTTTTTTTCTTTTAAAAGCACAAACTGATTGGTGACAAGAACTAATCCAACACCAAAGGCTAGAAACTGAAATTTTGCATATTCGGACTATCAATAGGACGTTGGTGTAATGTTAAATAATTCAGTTAGAAAGTTAGTAAAATGAACAGATTTTTCATATTTTTAAAAGGGGTACAATTGGGAAACTAAACAAAATTTGTTTTCCATTCCTACTCAAAACAAACATAAGAAAGGAAATAAAGTGATATTTTCGGATTACTTTCTCGACATTACCAAACATGAGAAAGGAATCATCATTTCCCATCTATTAGGAAATGACATGGGAAATGATTTCCCATCAAATCCATTTCATGAATCAAAGGGGCCTTAAGTCTAGGAGTAGTTGCAATTTAGCTTTTCCTCATTGAACGGAAAATTGAAGGACATTCTTTGCAAGTTCTTGGTTATGAGTGAAAAGTCTACATAGGTTTAATGTGTGGAACCGGTGTGCACGTACGTATACTATGCCAATTTGCCAAAGGTTCGACTTTCGTGTTCAGTTAGTCTCCAATAGTATCTCACTCTGAAAGGGTTCGGCCCTGTGAATTAAGTATTTGCAGAAGTTAGATCCATATCATCATCATCCTCATTATTGCACTTTTGACCAGTCGTGCTATGAAACACCAACACATTACACTAAGAATGACGCTAATTGTCTAGATTCTAGGCCTAGGCTGCACCTCACCGAGATTATTTTTAAATCCGCACACTTATAAAAGAAGAAGAACCAAAGTTTGCTGCCTCTTAATAAATGAAATATCTGTAGAATATCTTTTTAGATTTTTATAATCCTCTTAGAAAAGGTTTTGCCATTCATTCGTCTAATGATTCATGAATATATTTAATTTCATGCCAAATCAAAATGGGCCCCTTTGTACGGGAAATGTCAAGGAACATGCATATAGTGAGTTTTGCATTTCATTTGTTTTAAAAAAAAAAAAACTTGCGTGCAATGGAATTTGGTCAGCCTGGACCTCCTATAAATATGCAAGCCAAAAATAACGAAACTACAACTTCTAATTGAGTTACCTAGAGCTCAAGAGAACACGTGTATAAATTAGATAAAAAGAAAGAAGAAGAAGAAGAAACGTACGATGGAGTTTGGGGTGCATGGAAATGAGCCCGTGAGTCCTACTGCCCAATGCCTCAACAGCTCTGTGCTATCCATGTCAATTCTTGGTGTTTTGGAATTTGAGATTCCAATCAATGAATCAAAGATCTTGTCATTCCTTCAGGATGTCTTCCTCCCTATCAGCCCTCGATTCTCCTCCATCATGGTTTTTTTTTCCTCTCTATTCTTTTCTACCATAAACCCTAATATACATATATATATATATATTTAGCTTCAATTCAGGGATCCCTCAAAATATTCACTGTTAAAAGACAAACTGTCAATAACAAAAGCATCTTATCGATACAAAATCGATCCTTTAAGAAAGGATTCCCATATATATACGTTCATATGGTTAAATTTCTTAATTAGACTATTATGGTGCATATGTATACTTCAATTTATATTATAAGAAAAAGAAAAACACATGCATTTTGTGCATTTGTACTTATTTTGGATCATTACAAGTAGATATCATATTTGTTTTAATACTTTGTACTTTGTTCTAATACTTTCTGCGGTCAATTTAAAAATTATTGATGAGCATTTTATCATATGATTAAAAGGAAACTAAGAAAAAATATTGAAAAACGTGCAGGTTGACATTAACGGAGAGAAGCAATGGAAGAGGGTTGAAGTGAAGCTTAGAGATCACGTCCATGTTCCTATTTTTCCATCTGGAATGTCGCCTAAATCTTATGATGATCATTTTCATGACTATATTTCAAACATAATACTTGAACAATATCCAAAAGACAAACCACTATGGGAAGTTCATATAATCAAGTACCCAACAAGCAGTGCAGCTGGCAACCTAATATTCAAGCTTCACCATGCCCTTGGTGATGGCTACTCCTTTATGAGTGCTCTGCTTTCTTGTCTTCAAAGAGCTGACAATCCTCTTCCGCTAACTTTTCCTTCGCGCGGGGGATCGAAGCGGGGTGGTGACAGCGAAAGTATTTTCAGGTGGGTGTCTGAGACTTTTGCCTCTGTTTTTGACACTGTGAAGGATTTCAGCTGGAACTCTTTGATTCAAGATGATCGCACACCAATAAGATCTGGGAATTATGGAGTTGAGTTTCTACCAATGACAGTATCAAGCATCACATTCTCCCTTGATGAAATCAAACTTATCAAGACCAAGCTCAACACGGTAACATACTTATCAAGCATGACATTCTCTCAACTTACCTAGTTCGTTTTCATTATGTTTTACACTGATTTTACTTTACTAATTTTCACACTTAGTAACAAACTTTAATTCCCAGCCTCATGTCCTCTTTCTCACCTAGCCAATATTTTCAACTCAATCATATTTTCAGATATCACAATCCCTTCTTTTCACCATTAATTTATTATCCCTACAAGAACCCTAATGTACTAAGAAGCACAAGTAGTAACACCACATGGTGTTGTGATTATCACACCAAGAAATGACTCCCAAACTTAAAGCGGAGAGTTTGAAATTTCCCATCCAAGAAAATGAGATACACTTGTTAGATTGTCATTGTCATATAACGACCTATCCATTAACCACCAAAGGCCAAGTCGCGTGTTAGTACTAAATGAGAAAGTGACTACACAAAGGCATTATTTATCATTTCATGTACACTGTTGTACGAACTGACTTCTCTCATGTATCACGTGTTTAACATTTTTTTATTTTATTTTTGTGTGGCAGACGGTAAATGATGTGATATCTGGAGCACTGTTCTTTGCCACTCGACTGTACATGCAAGAGAAGAGCCTAAAATCAAGCACTGCAATTTGCACAGCCTTGGTTTTGGTCAATACCAGGATCACTCATGGTGATTACAAGCCGGTCAAAGAGATGGTCAAACCGGATTCCGAGATGCCGTGGGGGAACCAAATGGCCTTCATGCCGGTGACCATGCCCAAGTTAACTGAATTTTCAAACCCACTGGACTTCGTGTTCAAAGCACAAAAGCTTATAAAGAGGAAGAGAAGTTCTTTTGCTGTTTACGTCAACAAGAAGATGTTAGAAATCGTGAAGAAAATTAGAGGCTATGAGGTGGCCATCATTCCTAAATAAATTAATTTCACTATAAGAAAACATAATTAATATCCATTGACATCCTTGACATAAAATGAGGTGGCTAAAAACACTGTTGGCTTAGGTCCTAATATAGCTAACACATGATTATTTGTACCCATTGTGCCCTTAGATCTTAATAGTGCTTTTAGCCAACTCATTTGTCACATCATATCAGTTGCTATTAATGTTTTTTCTTGTAGCGTAATGTATTTGTTTTCCAACATACTTAGAAGAATATATAACATAACGTATTCCTCCTTTGGAATTGGTACCGGTGTTGCAGGGAGCATCAAGATACATGCATAGTAGATTGAAGAACTCGAGCCTCATGATATCAAATATGATAGGGCCAGCGGAGCAAATGGCTTTGGCGGATCATCCAGTTAGAGGAGTTTACTTTATGGTGTTAGGTATACCGCAGGTATGTGGTTATTACTTATTAGTGTCTATTTGCGGAATTTTATCGTGTACGCCAATTATATTTTACATTTCTCTTAGAATACACATAACATAATTATAGTGATTCGCAAGATAAATTTGTCCACACGTTATAATATAAGTAGATATTTATTAATCTTATTTCCAAAAAGTGGAAAATCTTAATTATATCATTCATTCATGTTAAAACACGTGCACAGATTATACCACATAATCGTATTCTAGTACTGTACAATAATTTCCGTAGTCTGATTGAAATGTTTCGATTAATGGTTTTACAGGACCTTATCGTAACAGTAGTCAGTTATATGGGAAAGCTGAGGATTGCCTTCGGAACTCAAAAGGGGCTTATTGATCCCGAGAAATTCAAGGCTTGCATGGAAAATGCCTTTAAGATGATACTTGAAGCCACAGACAATATTCCGACGCCGACATATTAGAATCGCCTCTCCGCAGTTTGGCTTCGTTTAATCATATCTGAATTGTGCTCAGTGAAATAAAAATCATATTAATTTATGCTATTTTAATATGTTTGGTGTGGTTATTTATAAAAGCGTCATATAAATAAAAGGCCTCGACTTGGCTTCGTTTACGATCATATCTGAATTGTGCTCAGTGAAATAACAAGCATATTAAATCTTTGTTATGTTATATATGTTTGTTTTGGTTATGTATTATGGGGGAATAGTATAGAGAAGTAATGTGAGAAGCATAAACAGATAATGGAATTTTCTATAGCAATTTGTGTTCTTATTCAACTTTGGTATCTACTGTTTACATGCTTACAAATGATGGAAAACTCATAATTTGTGGGTTGAAAATATAATTGTGGGAGCAAGATTTCACATGTGAATCACAAAATTACATGTGGACAAGAATTGGAACAACAGACAACACTTCACTTCAGCAAGAGGAAAAATAAAAGACAAAACCCTTGATGCCAAAGTGTCTATTCCATGGCATTAAATTCATAACCATTAAAGACCCACTACGGTACTACCTCACCATTTCTTTTTCACTAACTCTCAATCATCAACACCTCTTTAATCTATTTAATCCGTCATGATCCCTACCCTGCCCACCATGAATACATTAACCTTCTACTTGCCTCATTGCCCACTATAAACTTCCACTCTTTTTGCAAAGACACACCATTACGACAGATTTCTTTCTCCATATCTTTCAAAGAGTATGTTTTCATTGTAATCAATTGCTAGAACTCTAGCTAAGGTTAAAGGAAATGTTATTTGAGTAAGTTTGTGCATTGTTCTTTGATCCAACATATGGTATGAAATATTGCTAATTTCTTTTATTTTTGGTTATTCAATATTTTCATGTTCTTTTAGGCTATTATCTTTTCATGAGTTCAATTGTATTTTTCTCATTGTTAAGAACTGGCTTAACACTCTTTTAATTTATAAGAACTGACATAGTTTTTCTAAAAAATCATTGATAAAAGATAAATATTGTAAAATTAAATTGATTTTAATTTCTTAATCTTCTGATTAAAGTTTCTCTATGATAATTTTAATCAAGTTATAATTTGGATTAAAGAGTAAGAAACATGTTTTTCTTAAATAACTAAACCTTCGTGCATTTGTATTTCCATAATTGATATTTCGATCTTAAACTCAATCTCAACAATATTCAAATAAAATTATATTTTCATTTTTGTTGTCACTTTTATTCAGAACTTTTACTATATGCTCCTTGAATATACAATACTTGGACTTTGCAACAAGTTTTTGGGTAGTAATAATTTTGGAAGTCCAAGTATCCTATCCTCAATAAGCATATAGGAAAAAGTCCAAACATGAAGTTGCAATTAAACGTACCAAAATGAAAACGACCACAAAAATGAAAGGTGATTTGATTTGAATATTATAGAGATTGAGTTTGAAATTGAAATATCAATGATAAAAATACCAAGGCATCAAGGTTTAATTCTTTAAGTAAAACATGCTTCAGTCTCTTTAACCCAAATTATATCAATTAAAATTATCATAGAGAAATGTTGACCAGAAGATGAAAAAATTAAAACCAATTTAATTTTCCAAATTAACTTTTATCAATGATATTGTTCAACAGATTGAATTCTTTAATGTCGGTTTTTTAAAATGAAAAATAATATTAAGTCAATTCTTAACAATGAGAAAATACAATTAAACTCATGAAAACATTAGCACTAAATATCAATTATACTAAAAAAAATATGAAAATTATGAACAACCAAAAATTACAGAAATTAGCAATTCATACCATATGCAGGATCAAAGAACAATTCACAAACTTAGTCAAAGAACATTCCCTTCAACCTTATCTAGAGTTTTTGGAACTCATTACAAAGAAAACATAATTTAACTCTTTTGAGCGAGATGGAAAAAAAATTGTAATGGTGTGCCTTTGCAAAAAGGGTGGACGAGTGATTTATAGTGGGCAATGAGGTATGTGGAAGGTTATAATGTATTCATGGTGGGTAGAGAAGGGATTAAGTGATGAATTAAATGGATTAAAGAGATGTTGATGGTTGAGAGTTGGTGGAAAATAAATGGTGAGGATAGTGGGTGTTAAATGGTTATAAATGTTATGGAATAGGCTCTTTTCATTAACGGTTTTGTCTACTATATATTCTCCCTATTTACTTTTCTTTTATAATTACAATAATCTCAAAATTAATTATTTAAAGTTTGGGAACGATTCTCTTTACAATTTGCTTGAACGTGGATAAATCGATATCTTCATCTTGTATGTTTTCCACTTCCAATGTAACTCCTACACACAAAAATATTGTAATAAGTTCAACAAATTCAATATAGAAAGTTCATAATTTAGAAGAAAATATAACAAAAAATGAAATTATCATTATTAAGCCAAAATTATATTATAAAATCTTCAAAAGAATATTAAAAAGATATAATTTGAGATCTCAACACACGCACATGTCCCCAACACCTCTGATGCCCACAAGGGCCAAATAAGTAATGATTTAGGAGTGTCACGCCCCAAATTTCTAACACATAAAAATAAAACAAAACTAAAATCAAAATCAGAGCATGAATGAGAATACATTTTAACGCTAAAGGAAAAATTAAAATCCTTTAATGCTAGATTTAAATAGGCCGCAAACCCAAACTGAAGTCAACACTAAACTAATAAATTTAGAGTCAAATGTTAAAAAACAAAATAACAAAAAGGAATTCAACTCTCTAGTCTCACTCACTAGAAGTAAACAAATGACATAACACAACTACATGTTTCGAAGCTCCTCGCTTCTAACTGCTAAACAACTACTCTTTAGGATGAACCCCTACCATGAAATGGTGTATCGAGTCACAGTGACGGATTGATGAATTTTTCAAGTTGGGGGCGAAATGTGGAAGTGCAAAGCATTTAGATTGAAGAGAAAGATCTTAAATAATATTAATTAAGAAAACGTTCGTTCATAGTGGAGCACAAAATAGTACAATTCCCAATTGTCCACCACGCGTTTATATTTTTTGAAAATGCTCCATCACAACATAGTTACAGATGCTATACTAAAAAAATATATTATTCTTAAATCGCTATAGATTAATGCCTAATGACAACTCCTTAGGTGAATTTAGCAAGGCCGTAAATTAATGAGAGATTACTTTGCCTTTTTCTTGGACGGATGATACTCAAATATCAAGTTAGAAAAGCATGTTATCATGTTAACATATATAACTTGTAATTAACGTAAACTGTAGAAGCATTACATACGGAACAAAGTTTCAATAACACATATGGTTCCGTACATGTATGCATCTACCAAAATATGCGAAGAAACAATACTGCAGTGCACTAAGGGTATAATTGTAATTTAGTAAGTTTAGGGGTAAAATTGCAATGACCAAAGAAACTTGCAAACATAAATGGATAGATAGATTTTGTCGTGATGATCGCAATTGTGAAAACAGAAACAAAAACGGAGGTTCAGATAGCCCAAATGAGCTGGTCAAAATTTGAGTTAACATGATGACGTCAGTACCTACTTCTAACCACCACAACTCCCTCAATTCTTATATACCAGCCACAACTAGAGATTCTGTGTGTGTGAAGAGTTGTGTGCTGACGAAGTGGCTGTCTCGACATGAACATTACCCAGAAAAATCAGAACTTCCCTCCATGATATCTAACTTGTTTCTTAACCAAATCAAGCAAAAAATATATCGATTTCCTAATAAATCGTCCGTGTAGGAGATTAAAATTTGGTATGCTGATGGTTCTATATTAAATTTAGGTGTTGATTTTCCTACTCCCATTTTCTTCACTTACGCTTCATTTTTTTTAATCAATCTTATTCTTTTTGTTTTTTCTTTTTCTTACTCTACCTTCCTATATTAAGGTTTTGATAACTAAAATGAAGAAAGTTAAATAAAACAAAAAACAAAAAAAAACCAAGCCCACCTATTAATCTCGACACCATTCCCATCCCAAGCAATCACCAACCCCACCCCCACCCCAAAACCCAACTGCACCGGCCATAGCTAGGGCACATCAAGCGCATCGACAAAGGAAGGAAGGAATGAATGTATTTGCTCCACAATCAGGACATAGGTGAAAGTGGTGGTTGGATTGTCGTGAGTAGTGCCATCGTGGTGGATCTCCTCAAACCTAGTCATGAGGTCATGGGGATGAAGGTTATTGGAACCGGCTGCTAGCCATTATGGCTGCAAGGTGGTGCTGGTAGCCGGACAACAAGGTAGCACGTCTCCTAGTGCAGGAATAGTACTCTTAGCCACGAGGCTAAGAGGAGGAGCAGCGATGACATCCAGGGTGCTGGCCTGTGGATCCGCAGCTTCGATAGTGGAGAGTGGTGGCTGCTTCGAAACCGCCTCGTCATGGTGGTTTGGATTTGTCGTGGATTAAGTCGTCGGGGCGGTCTCGCTTCTTGTGGGTTTGCTTCCAACCATGGTTGTTTGGAAAGCTTTAGTTGAGTGATGAATGGTAGGAAATAGATTCCTTAGATTCAAGAGCAACGTGTTGAGTATAAGTCGATGCTCTCAATGAAAACACCAAATGTTTGAGCAAAATTCCGCATGGGGAATATTTATGCGTAGATTCTTTGACCCTTGAACTTCCTTCTCTTTCTACCCCCTTGTTTCTTGTAAAAAAAAATCTAGGTCAATGGACCACACCTAGGGGGTATTGGCCAAAAGCACTCCGATGCCTAAGTTAGATCTTGAAAAAGATACAACAATAGCTAAAGTGATCGGAGTTTTCTCTCACGGGGAGAGTCGGGTGACCCTAGCCATATGTGGTGGCCGGAGAGAGAGAGAGAGAGGAGAGTTTTGTGTAGGGTTTTGAAATTACCTTTGAGGTGTGATATAGTCATATATTTATAGTGCTCTACTCTTGCCTTCTAGGTTTTTCAAAAATATTTCTTATAAGGAAGGGAATTAATCTTTTTTCCTTGAATGGAGAGATTGAGTCAATTAGGGATTTTAACAAGAATCAAATCCCTAATCGATAATGATATATCTATTTTTGGTCTAAATAATTATCCAATTAAATGGAGATAATTATTGACCTAAGAGATATTCTCTTTGTCCACGTGGTGCCTCATGATTGGTTGCCGATATATTTGTTCCCACAACTTACACATCACATGCACACCTCTTATACATCACATGTGCACAAATGAACAAGAAATTGTTCCAAATTGCCTCGTCATCGGTGGAGTGAAATACCCCACTAACGAACAAGACCTACAAGTCTTTTCATTTGGTATGTATGCTCATTTTAGTCTTTCTAAAAGTATGCAGGACATATTTAGGTAGTTTGTATTTTAGGAGAAGAACTTGCATGTTATGATAATGTTGTTTTACTATCTCAATCCAATCACGTTTTGTTATGTGGAATACTTAACCCGCGTGACAAAACGTGATTGATTGAGGATAACAGAACAATGCTATTCCCTTAACATGCAAATTTTTTTTCTCCGTATTTTAGGGACTTTTTGATCATTTCCCCTCGATAAAATCTTCCTGCGTTTCCTGACCAAAAAAATAATATTTTCTAGCGTTTAGACCCAAAAAAAAAAAAAAAAAAAAAACACTCAAACGCAACCTTAACTGGTACAAAAGTTCAACCAGCGCATAAATCCTCTTAATGACAGTATAACCTTGCGACCAAACAGTGGGACCAAGGTGTAATTGTATAATTTCTAGGGTTTCAACATTTCGCTATAAAATAAAAGCTTGATACTCGGCTTCATCTCAGCCCACGGTCCCCAGCTCTTGAAATTTCAGAGATTTCTCTCTTTCGTCTTCTTTGCTTTTAATTTTCCCCGATGGCTTTTTATTATTCTTTTCTCTGAATTTTGATTGATGAAAATGATGAAAGAGATGTGTAAGGGTGATGATCATTCGATTTCACGTGATCAAACAAATTCTCTTCGCTACGTTCTTTCTGATTCTTTAAATTCCCACTGCCATTCGGCCCCCCAGTTTCTATTATTTCTCCTTTTTGTTTAATGTTGAATCTTCAAACTGGTTTTTGCCGAAATTGGTTAAAGAAAAATAAACACAATGCTCTGTTAATTACATTTATTTTTAAGCAATCACAGATTATAATGGTGTATTTGTAATTTAAAGAAATGGTTTATATATTTTCAGAACCAAAATGAAACACAAATTCATGGTTGCAGCTTCATTTTCTTTTTCTGCAGTTTGATGTAAGGAAATGTTTGATTAAAACTACAGATTGGGTTCTACTTCCTCAAGCAGGTTATTTCTCTGCTTCAAAGTTCATTGATTTTCTGCTTCCATTGAAAACTTGGGTTTCCAGATTGATTAACCCAGAAGTACTCTAAACCTAGTTAATGAGTTTGAAGATAATCAAGATTGGGTGGAAAATCACCATTATGGACCCCAAATTACCTAATTTTTTTACCCCTTGTGAATCAATTTTACAAGTTATTGGGTTCTGATTGAGAGATGTATTAAGCTAATGCAGCCCTGATTTACCAAGTTCTGATTGAGAGATGATGGCCTATAATTTTATCTTAACAGCATAAGATTTTTCAACGACTTGTAACCTGGAAAACAGAGGAAGCAACAACTTAACTCTTTGTTTAAGTTTGATGATTTGCTTGAACTAATTTGTTTTGATTTGTAGGATCCTACCCGAAATAGCTCTTAGGACTCTTTTAAATGGATCATAAACTTATGGTTGGGGTCACGGGGAAGATACTCAAAAGTGATGCTTAAAGTTAAATACATCCCCATTCTTCCTATGAAATATGAAGTCTTGAAATTTCAATTCAACTGTCTATTTCGTTAGAAATGGGACTCGAATAACCGCGTTACGAAGCTCAGATTTCTGCAGAAGCATATGCAGAATGTGCAGATGTATCGATATGGCCAGTCTGATTTAAATCATATACAGATTCATACACGGTACTAAAGTGTAGAATCTTCAGTTTATTGACTCTTATCTTTCTGAGATTACTTTTCTTTTTAGGTTTTGGTTGTTTGATAATTTAGTCCAACACTAATAGAATGAAATATTTTACAGCTAATGCAAGCTCATGGAAGGAGAATTATAGATAAAAGTCAATGGCTTTTTGTTTCACCAGGCCAACTTGACAAACACATTGCTGCTTTTGAGGATCTGTGGATCGTTTGTCATTTTTGAGGTGATCGGTTGACTTCCAAAGTCAAACATACGGTATCCCGATACAGCATGTCTAGCTAAGCTGTCAAGAGAAAGGAACAAAAGTAGAACAAGGAAGGCCAAGCTTGGCCAGTGCTTATAGCAAAACAGCTCTTTTTTCCAAGTCTGTAAGGAGATGAAATTCACTTGCAGTAACAACTTTACTTATAAGCCTGTTCTGCTTCTGTTATGTTTAACCTTCGATGCTTGTATCTCCACGGCATCTCATGTTATCTCCGCAGGCCAATCTCTTTCTGGGAACCAGACAATTACCTCTCCAAGTGGCATTTTTGAGCTGGGTTTCTTCACACCAGGTAACTCTCAAAACTATTATATTGGGATATGGTACAAAACACTACCCCCTCAAACAGTAGTTTGGGTGGCAAACAGAAACCAACCTGTTTCTGATACATCGTCTTCAACATTGCAACTCTTCCAAAATGGAAACTTAACCCTACTGGTCCAATCCAAAACTGCAATTTGGTCAACTCATTCTATGTCAACAGTTTCTCATTCCACCGTAGCAATGCTACTTGATAATGGGAACTTTGTCATAACAGATGCATTTAATTCATCTGTTGTTATATGGCAGAGTTTTGATCACCCAACTGACACTTGGCTTCCAGGAGGGAAGCTTGGACATAATAAGCTTACGAAAGAAAAACTAAGTCTTACTCCATGGAGAAACCCACAAAATCCAGCACTTGGCCTCTTTTCTTTTGAGCTAGAACAAAATGGAACAAGTTTTTGGTTATTTGGAATGGTTCTAAAACTTATTGGACCAGTGGATATTGGACAGGGAAAATCTTTAGCCTTGTTCCGGAAACAGCAGCAAATGATTATATTGCAAGTTTCACTTTGCTTCAAATGAAAATGGAAGCTATTTCACTTATGCTTCAGCATATAACGATACCTTTATTAGATTCATGCTAGAAATTACTGGTCAAATCAAGTTTTATGTCTGGGGGAAGGGCTTCACACAATGGACTCTAATCTGGATGCGACCAATGGAGCAATGCGATGCTTATGCTACCTGTGGTGCTTTTAGTATCTGCAACCAGCAGAATGCTTCTCTTTGTGATTGCCTGCCCGGATTTGAACCCAAAGTCCCGGAAGTTTGGAAATTAAAAGATCACTCAAATGGCTGTCTGAGGAAAACTCCTTTACAGTGCAATGATGTCCGAAATTCCACATTTCTGGTGATGCATGATGTTCTCCACCCTGTGAATTCTGAGTCTTTGACAGTTGAGAACATAGAAAAATGTAGATTAGCATGTTCAAGAAATTGTTTGTGCACTGCTTTTGCTTATGATAATCAGTGTCTGATTTGGAAAGGAGATCTGCTCAATGTAAAGCTACCACCATCTGAAGGTAAGGTAGGAGAAGATTGGCATCTCCGAGTTGCAGCATCTGACAATGAGTATCAAAAGATAGGGTCTACCGTTAAGATAAAGAGGAAGACTACTTGGATTGTAATTAGAGTACTTTTAGGTTTCACCTTTATCTTAACAATTGTCATGATATTAGTCAGAAGGAGACAGTCAGCAGGAGCATTGGAGACAGTTGACGATTCTTTTGTGTTGTTCAAGTATAGAGATTTAAGAAGAGCAACAAAGAACTTCTCAGAAAAACTTGGGGAAGGAGCTTTTGGTTCTGTCTTCAAGGGGTGTATTGCCTGATTCAACTGCCATAGCAGTGAAGGAACTTAAAAGTCTGAACCAGGGAGAGAAGCAATTCAGCAATGAAGTGAGAACTATTGGTTCAATCCAACACATGAACCTTGTTCGTCTCTGGGGATTTTGTGCAGAAGCTTCGAAAGAATTTTAGTCTATGATTACATGCCAAATGGTTCTCTTCAATCTCTCTTGTTTCAAAAAAATCAGATAATCCTAGATTGGAAGGCCAGATATCATATAGCAATCGGCACTGCCAGAGGATTGGCTTATCTCCATGAGGATTGTAGAGAGCGTATCATACACTGTGACATTAAGCCTGAGAACATTTTGTTGGATGCAGAATACAGGCCGAAACTGGGAGATTTTGGTCTTGCAAAACTCATAGGCAGACAAAATAGCCGGGTTCTAACAACCATGAGAGGAACTGTAGGCTATCTAGCACCAGAATGGTTTTCAGGTGAAGCCATCACACCCAAAGCAGATGTCTTAGCTATGGCATGTTGCTGATTGAGATTATATCAGGAAGAAGAAATAGACGGGTTAGATGAGGGATTAGAGAGTTTCTTTCCAATCCAGGTTGCAAATATAGTAACCAAAGGAGAAGATGTTGTTACCTTGTTAGATTACAGGTTGGAAGGGCAAGCAGACAAGGATGAACTCACCCGGGCATGCAAAGTCTCGTGTTGGTGCATTCAAGATGATGAGAAGGATAGGCCAAAAATGAGGGAGGTTGTTCAAATTCTTCAGGGAGTTTCAGATGTTGGTATACCTCCAATCCCACAGTTCCTCCAGCGCCTTAATGAGAATCCCATAGAAGCCACCAGTAGCCAGGAGACAACTTGCACTTCAGATTCATCGGCATGATCTGGTGTCTTTTCTGCATTCAAGCTAAAAGCAGCAACTGTTATGTGGAAAATTAATAAGAATGCCCCTTTGGCCCTTTGGGAAAGTTCACCAGTAACCTCCGTACCTCCGCCTGTTTTTATTCACACCAGCTACAGAAGATGTGTATCATAACATAAATTTTCTCAACCTCTAATCTCTATTGCCAGCGAACACTGGCACTGAGAGCTTTGTATTAAGCATTTGGAGAATCCTCTTTCTCTGATTAGGTCACTTGATTTAGAGTACGTTTATTATTCCGTACTAGATTAGATCAGTAGCTAGCTTCTTTTTGTTTTTTTTATATCTTTTAATTCTTGGTTTCATAACTCTATGGCATATTGGATGGCGGTATGCATGACTATGAAGTCAAATGCTGCACGGATTCACTGTTTACACCTTGAAATTGAAAACTTCATTGAAACTATATTGAAAAGGACAGAGGAGGATGCAATTTTTGACCATAGCCTGTAACCAGACTATTCTGAACTCTTATACTATTTTTGTGTATTGATTGAAAAAGATAAAAAAGAAACAAGAAATAGGTCATGGAATGAAAGATAATTCTTGCAAAGTTTCTTGGTGTGATTGTTTAGCAAACATGGCCATTCAAAAAGGGAAAAGACACTAGATCTTTCATTAGACAAAGAGTATTTTATGCATGCTTTGTGAAATACCAGTGATCCATTGGTCATTTGCAGACTTTATGGATTATTGCTCCATTATGCAGGAAATTGATTGACTTTCAAAGTTAATACAATAATTCTTGTAATAGAGTAATATCTAGCTTAGCTGGCAATTGTGAAGGGAACAAAAACGGAATAAGGCCAAAGCGTTGATATGACCAGCTTAATTAAGCATAACTTGCTCTTGTTGCAAGTCTAAGAAAGGATGGACATCACCAGTAACAACTTTATTTCTCAGTCTAGTATGCTTCTCAGGACGTGCTATGCACAGGGCAGCCCAAATTTATATAATAAAAGAAAACCTACATGTGTTATAAGCCCATCCTAAAATTTAAAAAAGAAATTAAAGCAATCCTACACATATGTTGCCCATCTAGGTGGTCCCATATCTTCTCTCTCCTCTTTGGCTATTAGACTTCTTATTTCTCTCTCTCTCTCGCTCTTTGGTACCCGACAACAACAAGTTTCTCCCTATTTTTTTTGGGGGGGTCAAATTCTCCCTCTATTGTCTACATCTTCTATTATCTTGGGTGGGAAACTTGGCAACAATATCTTCTCCTTTCCTTTTGTCAACAACAAGTATTATTCTCATTCTTTCCTTTACTATATATCTTTAATTATAGTTTTAATTAAAAATGAGTATTCTAGGGTTTAATTATTGAATGAATTATAATTTTGGAATTTTGTTGAAATTAATTAGGGATGAATTATTCTAGGGCTTAGATTGGGATTTGTTAAAATTGAGTATTCTAAGGTTTAATTATGGATGAATTAAATAATTTTTGGTTTGGTGTTGTTGAGATGCTATTATGAGAATTTATTTGATTTTTTGTTGGTATGTTTGATTAAAATTCTCTCTACATATATCACTACTACAAAAATTGAAATAGACGACGGGGAAACACCGTCGTCTTTTCTTTTTCAAAACCGTTCATTAAATCGACTGTCATTCTTTTTGAAAGTCAAACTACGACGGTAATTAACCGTCGTCTATTATATGTAAAACGACGGTTTTTTAAAAGAACCGTCGTCTATTACATGTAAGACAACACTTTTTCTGAAAAAACTGTCGTCTATTGAATGTAAAGACGACACGTTTTTATAGAACTGTCGTTCTATTAAATGTAAAGACGACACTTTTTCTGAAAAAACCGTCGTCTATTTAATGTAAAGACGACACTTTTCTGAAAAAACCGTTGTTTATTATATCCAAAGACATCATTAAATCTAAAAAGACGGTTTGTTTCCCAAAAAAACCGCCGTTTATTATTTGTAAAATGATGTACTAATTTCATTTTAGATAGTCCTAAAAAATTATTTCTTTCATAAAACTTGAAGATTCAATTGTAATTACATTGTTTACAAATCGTGATTCCTACTATATCCATACAAAATACCATATTTATAACATTATAACCTATAATTACAAAATACCATATCCAAAGCATTAACCTATGGTTGTTGTATCTTCCACAATTTGTACTTGTTCTCCACATTCAACTGTCATCTTGGAGTAGTGTTCTAAGTCATCTTGGTCAAATGGATCTTATATTCTTCTAAGTTGCCTACCAACTGGGCCTTTGAGCTGCACTTGATATAGCTGCAGAACCTATTTGCCATGTCATCTTTACCTGAGCAATCAAAAACCACAATAAGATTACATTATCTTGTTGTCATCTTAACCTAACAAAAAATATGCATCATCTATACAAGCATAAGCTTATGCAGGAAAAGGTCATTTGTAACACAATACAGAAGAACATTTTGACTAACTTAGAGTTTTTTTGTGACGTGGATGGCGAGCTCACCAAGAAGGCGCGATGGAGATCTGTCATCGAACCTCAGGCGAAATCGAAGACCAAATATGATGTTCTAGGATTTTCCCATCTCGCAGGTCTCTAGAATCTGTTGTCAAGGTCATCTTAACTAACAAAAAATATGCATCATCTATACAAGCATAAGCTTATGCAGGAAAAGTTCATTTGTAACACAATGCAGAAGAACATTTGACTAACTCAAGTTTGCTTTGTGACGTGGATGCGAGAGCTCACCAAGAAGGCGCGATGGAGATCTGTCATCGAACCTCAGGCGACATCGAAGACCAGTTATGATGTTTTTAGGATTTTCCCATCTCGCAAGGTCTCTAGATTTGTTTTCAAGGACATCGTCGTCGTTGACTGTGAATATGGCGTCGATGACGGCTGGTGGTGATGACTGATGCGAAGAACGATGCGTTGACGGTGTCGCTGCGTCGATGGCGTCGCTGGCTGGTAGGTACGTATGAGGAGTAGAAAGGTGAGAGATGGAGTGTTTCAGATAGCTCAGGAGGGTTTCAAGAAGAGAGGAGCTCAGGCGGTTCAAGGAGGGAGATATAAAGTTTTCAGAGAAGGGGGAAAATCTGAAAATTTGTCGAGCGCGAATTCACTTAAGTGCCCTTTTTTAGCGTGTTTTTTAAAAGACGATGCTTGTTAATGAGAGATAAGGTTTTCAAAGATGGGGGAAAATGTGAAAATTGTCGAGCGCGAATTCACTTAAGCGCCTTTGTTAGCGTGTTTTAAAAGACAACGCTTTTGTATAAAAAAACCGTCATCTTTACAATATAATAGACGACAACCCTTTTTTTTAAAAAAAACCGTCATCTTTACTCATAATAGACGACCCTTTTTATAAAAACCGTCGTCCTTTACATATAATAGCCGGACTATTTTTATAAAAAAGAACCGTCGTCTTTACTTCATAATAGACGACCCTTTTTATAATAAAAACCGTCATCTTACATTAATAGATGACCCTTTTCATATAAAAAGGGTCGTCTTTACTTCATAATAGACGACCCTTTTATAAAAAAACCGTCGTCTTTACTTCATGTTGGACAGATTTTACTCTATCTATTTCTCGCAAGTGCACGAACCAATTATAGTATAGAATGTAAGCACGAGGTCGTTCCACAGAGACTTGGATGAAAGACACTTATTATTACTACTTAGACTCACAAATAATCCTAAGACTAAACAAAATTTAAATGAGGTTGTGTGAGTTTGTTTGGAGTAACAACTACAAAGAGGAAAACAATTAGCAAGTGACTGAAAACTACTAAAAGGGAATGCAAAATAGCAAGTGATCAGCAAGTAGATGTTTAGAATTTTAGGACAAAGGAGACAAGCACTAGGGTTCAACTTCACCATGACAATCCAATTCAAGCAACAAGTTAACAATCACATAAGTTGATTACAATTTCTGGAGTCGTTCTTTCTTATGTATGATTATCCATATGGTGTTTGGTTTTAATCAAGTACTCAGAAAACACAACTTAGCTATGGTGTTTAGTCTAAGCATGAATCTGAATCCATTAAGCTTAAGAAGAACACAACGGAACCAAGTAAACATTTAAACATGGTGTTTGTCCTAAATTGCATTACCCACTCATTCACTAATCGGTTCAAGAGTCCTATGGTGTTTATGTAAAACTTGAACTAGATAACTAACATGCATGTGTCATAGTGGCCAGTTATTTAAACATGCATAAAGATTCAACCTAAGAACAAGTGAATGAGACCAGAAAATAAGAAGTAATCAACAAGGGTAACATTAACTTGAAAACATGAAATTGTCTTGTCAGGTTACATTTGAAACCCTAGCTATGGTAATTAGTTACACTCCATTAATGGAAAATGCATTTGAATCATAATAAACATGGAGGAGAGTAAGAAAAACCCGTGAAGAACGAATTATGTTGTTGTAGAGCTTCTCACAGCTTCCACCATGTATGCTACAGCAAGAGATGAGGATGGTGTGTAGATGGTGTGGATTGTATGGATTGTGTTTGGGAGAAGTGTATGAGGCTGTGGTTGATGAATGTTTGAGAGGGGATTGTGCTGGGATGAGGGTCTGCTAGGAATTGGAAGAGAGGGATTGTGAATTCCAGGATGTGATTGATGAAAGTGTTTGGAATGGAAGTGGTATTTATAGGGAGAGGGAATGAGAATCTGAATTGAATATGGTTAATGCATACAACACTTGTATTAGAAAATCAGAATTGGTTGTTGCCACTTCACTAATAAATCCCACCAGCAGCCATAGCTCATCATCAAGTCAAGCATGACCAAGCTTCCATTCAGAAACCCAATAAGCTCATGCCTAGCTCACCATGACCAAGCATGCAATGAGCTCATCTTCCTGTCAGCATGATGAACAACTTCTTGGGCTTACGAATTGGGCTAGGCTGAATTAAATGATGACTTTAAGATGTCCATTTTGAAGTTCAGAATGTCTCAGATCCAACCACACAAGAATTGGCCCAATCCAAGCTCAGATGAAGAAGATAAGTCCGAAATGAATTTCTAACTCAGTATCCAGTTTTTGCACGTTTTTGCACCATTTTGCTTCAAATGCCTCCATTGGTACCTAGAGCTCAATGAACTGAATAACAAACACAAAATGGATTAAAAGCACAAGTTTTACCTAAAAACATAACCAAACAATAGGGTAGAGTGTTACAAAATGATACAGAATTATGCATTGATCACTTCATAATAAACGACCCTTTTTATAAAAAAAACCGTCATCTTTACTTAATAATAGACGACCCTTTTCATATAAAAAGGGTCGTCTTTACTTCATAATAGACGAACCTTTTTAGAAAAAAACCGTCGTCTTTACCAAAAAAAGACACTTGATTTTTAAAAGACGACGCTTGTCATACCTGCTGTCGTTGTTTTTTGGTCAGATTTTAACTTTGAAGAAAACCTTTTTAATATGACGACGCTTTTTTATTGTGCGTCGTTATAAAAAAAATTCAACAGTACCTCCATTTTTTAGTTGTTTAAGTCACTTATCCACGACGGTTTTTTGTTACCGTCGTCTTTTTTAAAACAATGACGGTTTTTTATTCTACCGTCGTATTTTTCTGGTCGTCTTTTGCCCTTTTTGTAGTAGTGATTATTCATAGGCTATCTTTTATTATGTTGGATCACAATTGGAATCCCAAGAGAAGAAAAGAATTTGTTTTCTTTTTTTAGGAAAAAGAATGATGGGTCATCATATAGTACATTGCCTTATAGCACTTCTTTATCTACCCCAATATGTGATGAGCAAAATCTTCTTGAGTCTCCCATTGTCGAGTCTCTAGTTGAAAGAGTTGAATCTCAAAGAGTCGATGATGAACATGATTTTAATATCAATTACCTTGAGCGTGATCCAGGATTACATAGTCTAATATGCAAATATCCGATGAATGAACAAGATAATGTGCGAAGAGCATATATTCTTTTAGGACCATGTCAACCTGAGTTAGAAGATTATCCAAGCCACTTAGAAGGGCGGTACTTTCGTCGATTTAATAAAAAGTGGTTTGGCCAATTCACTTGGCTTGAGTATTCATTTACTAAGAATAAGGTATTTTGTTTTCCTTGCTTCCTTTTTGACATGAATCAGTCACACTCAACCTTTATTTGTTGATGGGTATTAAAATTGAAGAGAATTCGTGGAAATCAATGTGCATTTCAACATCATGTAGGCAAGCTAAATTCACCACATCATCTATGTATACAAAAGTGGATTAGCTTAAAAAACCCATCTCTTCATATTGAAAAAGTGGTAGATAAGCAATCAAAGCAACAAGTGATGAACAATCGGTTACGACTTACGACCACCATAGAGATTAGGTATCTAGCAAATCAAGCATTGGATTTTCGAGGCCACGATGAATCCGTTGACTCATCCAATTGGGGCAATTTCATTGAAAAAGTAAAGACTTTTGCAAGAATGAATATAGAAGTTGAGAAACTTTTCCTAGATAAGGCTCCTCAAATGCTCAGTACATTTCCAATGACATACAAAAACAAATCTTGCATATTTTTGCTACCACGATGAGGCAAAGGGCAGACCACCAACTTCCTCCCGATACTTGCTTAGCAACCACCAGCGGCTACCACCGGTCACACCATCTTGGCCGCCAGTCACGACGATGGTCCTAAATGCCTTTCTTGGTTTCTTTTATAAGTGGGCCTAAAAAAATGTAGGGGCCCTATTCGATTTCTCAGCCTGCACAAGCTCTGGGCTAGGCCTGGTGCTATTGTGATCTAGCTAGGAGCATTAAGGAAAAGCCACGACAAGAGAGAATAGAGGGGAAAGGGTTTAGAGTGGAGGTTGTGGTCACGATGTCTAGAGGGTCTTGGTGCTAAGTGGGTCTTAGTGCCAGAGAGGGGAAGAGGTGGCAGTAGTGGTGGTGGGTATACGGGGTTGGTCGCATCTGGATAGTTGGAGAGAAAAAGGATATAGAGAGAAGAGATGGAGGAGTGGGTTTCAATTTTAAATAATTTCAGTATTCTTTATTTAATTTGATATTTGGAATCTTAAATAGTTAAAATTACCAAAATACCCATGCATTGTCAACAATTTTAAATAATTTTTTATGCATCTTTATACTAACTAAGGGCATATACTTTTTCCTTCAGATTGATGGCACAATGAACACTGTTCCGATCCACAATTTGCACCCCTTTCAATCCAGTATGAAAATTGGAGTGCGTGTGTGCAAAACCTGGAGACCAAAGGTGTTCAGAACTAATGATCAATTTGCTGGTTTGCAATGCGTCTCGGTTGATGTAATGGTGAGAAAATCAGTCCTTCACACTATTTCAACTTAAACAGTAATTGAATATACATGAATTGTGTATTTGTTTGAACATTAATATCTCATTGTTGACACACGTCTTATTAATAAACTCTTATTGTTAATTTTGCAATCTAAACCCTTGCCATTTGCCATAATTTTGGTCTTTCATCTACATTTAGAATATTCACTGCATATATACAATATTTGTTTTTTTATGTCATTTTCAGTATTTCAGGTTTTACACATTCTAATAATCTTACGATGCTACATCATTTTTGTAACTGAATGTTTGGGAATATTATTAAATTGTTATATTTACAGGTGAATTTTTTTAGGAAATTTCATTTTTCAGGGAGAGTCTACCCATTTTCCGGCAGAAATGTTGAACCCTTAAGTAATTTTAACTTGAAATGGGCAAAAGACATTTTGTCATATGTGCCTAACACATCAAGAATAGAAGCTTAAGGATGATATTTACATCCTTTTCTCAATTTTTCTTCAATACATCCAAACCATAATTATTTTACCGCTTTTACACTTTTCCTCTAGATGACACATCATTTAAATATGTTTACTTTGTGTTCCTTGGAAAACCTCTACAACTTGCTCATTATTTCTCTTACTCCACATTAAAGTGTGTATTCTCTCTTTTACATTCCTCCTCTCCTGCTATACATACATACATCATATTCATCTTCAATATCTTAAAAGAAAAGAAAAACATTGAGTTCTTATTGAATTTCGTTACCTTTGTGTTCTTCGATTGGAAAACCATTTACCAACTTTCTTTCTTAGATTGTTAAATTCTCTTCTTCTTCGTATACATCATTAGATGTTTATGGCTTATTGTCCTCACAATTTTCCCCTTTCATCTCACCTTACACTTGCTATTTTCCCCTTTTTTAAAACAGAGTCAAGACCTCCATCAAAGAGAAGAAAGTCTTGAAGAAATTGCAAACAAAGCCCAACCCTTAACACCATGCTGCTTCAAAACTCTCCAAGTTTTGCTATTTTATAGTTGCTTCCCACGGTTAACTCAATGTATATACCAGGTCTACTTTTAAATGGACCAAGTAGCCTGTAAAATATGTTATTACTTCCTTTTTGCTACTTATACTTCCTTAGTTAAGCATAATGCTGCAAGTTAAATCTCATTGTATATATAAACAATTTTATGTTGTCTGTGTAATTTCAAAACCCGCAGCATGGCGCGGGCTGTTTTGCTAGTCTCTTCCCTACACTGGCACCTGTTCTCTTTGTTGGTAACCACCACTCATTCTCTCTCACTGGTATCTTAATCTCCTCTCTGGTTAATACCTTTTAAGGACAAATAGCCATAGAAAATAAGTAATAAATGCAATTTGGGCCTAGTTTCAGTAAGTGTAATACAAGGGTTTTTCCCAACATTTTTAGCACATGGATCTTTTCTATATAGACCCCAACAATTTTTAGTGAGAGTTGGTGTTGACAGTACAACATACCTTTCCTTCAAGACAGATGCATTCTCTGCAGGAACTGTGCGTAGAACCCCGAGATCAAATTTTATTTTCAGTTTTGGATTGCATTCAATGTAAAACAATTCAGCCAGGGATGGATACTTTTTTAGTATAAGCTTCAGTGCATACACGCTTGAAGTTTGGTAAATTACGAAGCATGATGGACTTCACTAGAGGGAAGTTCCATTTACTCTGGATGTTCTGCTTCTGTCTCTGCAACAATTTCTTCCATCATCCAACAGTCCATAACTTTTATCTGCTCTAGGCTGATAAGAAGTTTGACTATGCAAAGATAGTGAGCCAAGAGCTCCGTTTCAGATGGCTCGAATCAACATCCAACCGGTAATCCCAGACTCCTAGCAGTCTCCATGAGATGACTGAGCAACAATATATGAAAGTGAAAGTAGGTTTTGTTTGCTTTGAAGTTGAGAAGGAAACATACGAAATCTAATACTTTGTAGGGGCTTGGATGGTATATATAGCCTGAGTAAAGGCAGCTTGTGTAAATAGATGTGGTGTGGTTTACCACGTGGTAATTTCTTCTCTCACGCCACATTAGCCCTTTTTTTTGTTGGATACATTATCCTTTTAATTCTTTCAAATTTTCAAATAAAAGAAAAAGAAAAGACATTGTATTTGAAGTGATCGATATATAGTGTGGTTTACCGCATGTTTTCTTTTTATCTCACGCACGCCACATTATCCTTTCGAATCAAATTTTATATAAAATAAAATGACATAGTATTTGATGTGATCAAATTCGCAGCCGTAGGTTCTAGCTCTAAAATAAATAGAAATTTACAGCTTGCTAGAAATATTTAGGATGGGATGGGCGGCATCCATATTGATTTTGAGGCTCTCGGTAGAAATAAAATTTTAGGTCTTTCACGTACGTTCAACACTTAATAGTCATAAAAAGTTCCACTTTTGAGTGCTAAGTTGGTTAGTTTAAGTAAAAGAGGCCAACTAAATAAAAACAAAGGGAGAATGGGTTTGCAGGTTGGGGCTCGGGCATGGATTGCGGGTGGGGATATGGTGGTCGGGTTGTGAGGGAGAAAAAAACATAGAGGGAGAGGGAGAGAAGGGAGGGTAACCTTAAGGACTATTAATGTCAAAAAAAAAACAAACAAACAAACAAACCTTAAGGACAGCAAACCTCAAAACTATTCACGGTAAAAAGACAAAAATATTATGTTTGTCTTTAATCTATATATATAAACCAAAGGGAGATAATGATGAAATATTCAAAATACCAAAAAATGCCATGAGTTAATGATCATAATATTAAGAATTAAAAATGTTAAGCAAATGAGGATAAGCTCTTCCTTCTCATTTTCATCGATCGATACCAAAATAGTGAGGATAATTTTCCGTTCAATATTTTTTGACTTTATATCCATTCTTAAAATGGAAAATGTTGAGTTTTGGTATCATCTTTAAGCTCTCTTAAGATTAAATATCTTTAAACTCTCCAGTAGTTCACATGCATGAGTCATCAAATTACAGGATTAAAAACGAAAACAAAATAATGTAATCATATGATGAGGTACTCAAATATCAAAAGGATTCGATGGAACTGAAATCAATACATCTCCTCGGCATCTAAAAGCTTTAAAACTTCACTGGCAATATCCATCTCCTGATCCTTCTGGTCATTGGCAATATTCACTTCCTGATCATTTGGTTCGTTCTTCTCGTTGGCAATATTCATATTCTGTTTGTCTCTTAGCCTCGTCGGTTGTAACTTCTGTTTATTTTATGATGCGACAAAGAACATAATCTTAGCCTGCAACATAAAAGACGCAGAGAGGATTATTTTCTGAGACTGTTTTATTTAGGTGTTTATAGTTACAATCTTCATTTTAAAATTTCGAAGGGGTTTATTAGTCAGGATTAATAGTATATATAGCCATTGGATTTGTAATAAACAAAAAATATTAAAAGCCCAAGATTGTGTTATACATGATCTTAATTCATACAAGAACAACAAAATTATTCAACGTCTATTTAGGAAAACTCACACATAAAAGATATATCACACTCCGACAACCGGAACATAAGGAAAGATGAAACCCTAATGGGCCAAAGACGGCGGCAGCAACCAAGTCACTTTCACATAGACGTAAAATCAGAAGAATATTATAATAATAATAAATATATATATATATATAAAACATGGAACATAGGGAAAATTAAAGAACTCCAAGAAAATCATATTCAAAGAACCAGAACGATCCAAATATAAATACAAGACTGGAATGAACTACTTACTTGGTTGTTGTTGTTGAGAAGGCACCCACCAAGCCTAACTCATGCATGACCATTTCTCTCCTTGGCCTTGGTGGACGTCTTTTGGGACATATGAGAACGTTCCGCTTATACCCAATAGAGTCTTGTTTGGTGGTCCATCATTACCATAGATGGCCTTATCGCTCTGGTTCTCCATGTAACGCAGCCTCCCAGTGACGTCCTCTCTATGCGTGAACCTTTCGCCGTCTTCTTCTTCAACTCGGTGAAAAAGTAGAGACTTGTTTCACCAGTTTCGTCGAAGAAGCCCCCTCCATGTTTCTTCCTCTCCATAAAGATCACACTCAATCACTGCGTTGGAAGAAAGCGGTAAACCATTTACCTTGTTGTAAAGATAGTGAGCCAAGAGCTCCGTTTCAGATGGCTCAAATTGACAGCCGACCGGTAATCCAGACTTCTAGCAGTCTCCATGATTTTTTGAGCAACAATATGTGAAAGTGAAACTAGGTTTTGTTTCCTTTGAAGTTGGGAAGAAAGATATTAATTATGTAATACTTTATAGGGGCTTGGATGGTATATATACTATGAGTAAAGGCAGGTTGTTAAACAGACGGTGTGGATTACTGCATGGTTATTTCTTCTCTCACGCCACATTATCCTTTTATTTGTTTCAAAATACATTTAAGAAAGAGAACCAAAAAAAAAGGACATAGAATTGAAGTGATTAATTTACAGCCGGAGGTGTGGTTTACCGCGTGTTAATTTCTTTCATCTCACGCCACATTATCATTTTAAATCAAATTTTCGTTTAAGGAGAAAACAAAAGAAATGACATAGTAATAGACGGTGTGGTTTCCCGCGTATTAGTTTCTTTCATCTCACGCTACATTCATATATTTCGTGTAAAACGAACTAAGGTAGTATTTTGAAGTGATTAATTTATTTTTCTAGACTGAGTTATTATGCATATTTTTAAAGAGGGTATCCTGCAGTTTTTCTGCAAAGAGTGTATTGTTATTCCTCTAATTGTAAGCAAAGGTGGACCTATTAAGGTGTAAGGAGGTGCAACTACACCTCCATTATTAGAAAACCATTGTAGGTGCTTTAATTGCCCTTTTGTTCAGTTGATGGTAGTGCACTCCAGGTGTTCGACAATGACTCAATCAAAGTCTATATTGCGTTGCGCAACGTGTGCCTAATTTTTTTTATTATAGTCCTGATCCAAACGACATCGTTTTGGGCAGGCAAAATATGAAGAAAAAAAAAAAAAGAGAGGAAATTGGACTGCAATTCATGGGCTTTAAACAACATGCTTAAGCTAAATTTCGTGAGCTTTAAAAAGTCTTTAAACTATTTTCTTATTTAAACAAGGATTACAAAAGAATTTTAAAAAGAAGGAAATCAATTGGTTCTATTGCTGCGTTTTTTTTTCCTTCTTCACCAAAGTAAGTCTGTTGTGCTGCCGTTTTTTTCCTTATTGACCAAAAGCTTTTCTTTCTTTTCTTTTTTTTTTTTTTCCTGATTTGGCTCTTATGGTTACGCAATGCATGACTCGAGGTATGATCAATTATGATATTTTTATTGTAATCAATTTTTTATATAAAGCTTTTAGCTTTCCAAATTGCACATCCGCTAAAAACATTCTAGGTCCACCAGTGGTTGTAAGAAGAAAGTTCATCAAGAAGAGTTTGTTCTCTTGAAGCCATCCTCTAAATTTTAGAAAGATCAATTAGTGCTTGCAATGACTTTTCATTTGTGCAAGAAATTTCAGAGTTTGTCTCATGGTTTTTCCCTTCACATTGAAAGGGTTTTCCATGTTAAATCTAGTGTCTCTTTGCTCTATACTTCTTACAGTACCCTGTGTTTGATTTATGTACAAAAGCATCTACTTCATTTGGCTCAACAACCACTTAGGGTTGACACATTTTTCACTAAGGATAAACTTTACATACAAGTAATGATTTCGAAGATTGATAAATAAAACTAAAACTCACAACGATATTTATATTAATTAAAATCTTATTAATAGGCAATTAGTTATAATCTTAGATATGGGTAATTATTATTATATAATTAAAATCTTATAGGTCGCAATTATTATATTGTTAAATTAATTACCTAATAATAATAGCATAATTAAGTAGGATACCAAATGGGCTCTAGTTTTCCCATCTCAATATCTCTTTCCCTTTTCTCCTTTCTCCTATAATTTTCTCTTTTTCTTTTTCTTTTATTCGGTTGTATAGAGAGCTGATTTAAGCTATTCCCTTTTGATCTATCACCTTGGAGATGTATATTTAGATGCAATTGTACATCCTTTTTTACATCTCTTGCATGTGGGACCCGGCTGCAAAAGGAGAGGAAAAATGGAGAAAAGTGGCTTTACAACCCCCGAAAATACACCTCCTCATTAGAGCAAAAATCGTATTTACACCCTCCGGAGGTTTAATGGGGATGTAAAAAGTGGCTTTACACCCCCGAAAATATACCCCCCACTGTGGATGCTCTTAGAATTGTTTTTGCCTTTTTAGTACAAGTGATAGTCTAAATTATGGGCCCTCAGCTTTCTTATAGGTCTGCAATCAATGCCTAGTTTTACTCGGCTAGACCTCGTTGGAAATTAGGCTAGAAATTTAGAATAGTTAAAAGAGTTCTTTGTTTAAAACAAGGAGGTTAAGTAAGAGCTCTTGCTTGTAGCAAAGTAAGTTGTACGTTGTAATCCAATCCAAAGTTTTAGACCCATCAAATACGGGTAGGTGTCTGAAAAATAAAATTAAATATGGACAGGCGAATTTAATCAAGCTTCGTTTCCTGAGTAACAGGTTTGACTTATTACCCAAAGTACAGACTCCAACTCCAAGTTATACATTTAACAATAGAGAATCTTTATCTGAGTACCATGTAGCATGGTCACCAGAATTTTTCACTATTACCGGTTGTACACGACCATGTGCCTCTTATCGGGGTATAGGTCATAGATGAAAGAGGTAGATATGGCCGTGCACAACCAGTGATCGGAATGTATTACTCGCCACACATCCTAACTGTCAGTATGGATTGAGCATTGGGGAATTGGAATAAGAAATGTTTTGGCCAGAATTGGCATAAGCATATATTAATACGGCCATGTTCATTCCAATTAGAGCACAATAGCAATGAGCCAAGTCCCGTTCAAAGTCATTACCTTATACTTACATATGCCAGGAATCCCAAAACATAAAACATACTGAAAATTAACCAACCAATTCCAAAATAGCCGAGCATTGAAAAGCACTTGGGAACAAAATACTATATGCATGTCCAGGGAATTTGTTTGACCATGCCGATGTATCTTTAGCTCTTATTACCTTCCCAATCCCATCATGTCAGCTAGTCAATTGTGATTTAGGCTCCAACTCGAAACTGCTCACAATCTGTTGATCCATTTTTGGTGAAATTTGTAATAAGCATATTCATCATCCTAGCTACACTTGACTTGAACTGTTTTGAGCCACTATTTTCAACATTCTGGGCTGCATCTCCGCTAACAGACCCTACTAAAGTGCCCTCAGTATATGCTTTACATGCTGCCAGAATATTATGTGCACGGTTGCGAAAATGACACAAGACAAAGTCCTCAAAATACTGCAAGAAAATCCACTTAATTTAGCCATAGAATTACAAACATAAGACACAAAAGAGAAAGTGCTTCTCAAAACAAAAGATAATATACAAACTGTCTCACTATTCACTTTTCAGCTACGCTACTAAACCACAGTAAACCATAAAGAAGAGTGAGGTATTGTGTTCTAATGTTCATCTCAGTACACTTAATTTAGCCATAGAATTACAAACATAAGACACAAAGAGAAAGTGCTTCTCAAAACAAAAGCTAATACGAACTGTCTCACTATTCACTTTTCAGCTACGCTACTAAAACCACAGTAAACCATAAAGAAGAGTGAGGTATTGTGTTCTAATGTTCATCGCAGTACACCAATCAGTGGGCAGGACAGCAAAGTTCACCTCACGAACCAACACCATACCTCACAAGGAAACTGTTATTGGCACTTCAAAAAGTCATCATGTGCTCCTTCCTTGTTTTTCCACAGAGGAGTGCAGGATGAGTTTTCTCAAGTGCCAATAACAACTCCGTAACAAAAACACAGAAATTACAAGATCCAAAATTTAATCAATTTTTCATAAGATCCAAGTCAATACATGAGGAAATGATTTTCTAGTTTATGAAAATTCTCTTTTTCCTTGTCTTTTTCCTTCTTTCCCCTTTTGGAATACATAGCATTTCTTTGAACCTTTCCATTATATACTTTCCAATAATAAATATTTCATCACTTAACATATATACCCAGTGGTTCCATAGATTGTGACAGAAGGAAAAACCAGCGGAATTCAAAGAGCATGGAAACGCACAAAGCAAAATTTATATATCATGACTTAAGGTCCATTAGTTACATACCTGACAATTAATGACAAATAACAATGCTAAAAAATAATAAAGTCTGTACTCTCAAAGTACTTCTACAAGAAGCAGAGTCATATAACACAATGAATCAACCATGTTTGAGCTCCCTATATTCTGCTATCTTTTGCCATAGAACACAAGTAACAATTGCAAGCTTTAGATACAAAACCAAGTGGATAAGGCATCCACAAGCCAATGAGCTACAACAGAATAACAGACGAAACCAGAACCAGAATCAGACACACTAAAACAAAGACACTAGCCAAACTACACAGAGTCCGCAACACCAGAAGGACCAAAAGAAATGAGCCAGAAAGAATCAAACAAGATCCAGCAAAAGGCTAAAAATAAACAAGACTCAAAAAAACACTTCACATCACAGCAGCAGCCATATCCCTCAATATAGTGGAGTAGGAATAGTCTTTGAAATCTGAAGTGACAGAAGCCCATAAAGCTGCCCAGAATTGAATTCTATCCCATAATTCACCAACACCCACTCCCTCATACTCATCAAAAATCCTCCTGGTACGCTCCAGCCATATGTTCTAAAATACAGACTGCACCAAACAGCCCCATAAGGTTGAAGCACGCTACCCCCTGCCCCATACGACAAAATGGGAACTGAGAAAATCAAAACAATCCTTTGGAATAACCCAAACAGACTTAACCTCCCTCAACAAGGTCCACCAAAGACTTAAAGAAAAGGGGCAATGTAAAAACAGATGATCCACGTTTTCCTCACTCATTTTGCATAGAAGATCTAGATGCCATAATAACTCGATAGTTCTCCATGTGAAATAACAAATATTTGTTTCCTAGATGAGTAATAGACGGTAAGCCAGTAGCTCTTAGCTCAGACAAAATAGCATTCCCGGACTCCAGTTTAATAGATACCAAAGCTGGCTATCTATTCATATTGTACATCCGAGTACAGCTTCCTGTCTAAGAAGCCTACAAGTCATGCCAAGGGACCCCCACTTTACAGTTCCAATCTCATCCTGTCTTTATTTAATTGCTAGCTGCTGTCATCTTCTCCTGCAGCCAGTATCCCAAGCCCAAATACAACCACAATCCTAACTTTTTCACCACATTAAAGTATCCCAAAATAAACTCTTGTGTCTAACAGATCCTGCCACTCTTTAAATTAGATAAATTGTGCTTGAATTTCTTTAAAATATGAATATTCAGAGCAGCACACGCCAGGACAAGACTGAATGAATCTCAAACCATACCTGAATATCCATTAGTAAATCTACAATATCCAAATCCTACCCCATCTCAGGTTAAAATAATCCCCAATATTGGACAATAGAGTAAAAGATAAAGCACGCATTCCTCTGCCTCCTGACCATATTACCCTTCCTCATTGCATCCCTTCTAATTCCATTGTGGATCTAATTCCATTGTGGAACTTGGCAGGTTAGGGTTACAACATAGTTGCTAACCACTAAAGTAAGAATTGAAAACAATCCTAGCTCAATTAAGTCCTACATTATGCTAGACTTAGAACCGATTCAACCCAAGAAACCACAACTCTGGGAAATAAAACTCCCTATTGTTTTGCAAAACACTCAAACTTCAATAGAGACAATCTTGTAAATCAATCCTCCAGCAAGGAAAGAAGTAAACTTTTTTTGCAAATAAAAGATCAAAGTGAATTCTAACAGAGATGGTCGCGGTAATTATACCTTAGGTGGCCTCCTTAGTGTATACATCATTGTCTTTAGGGATAAAATAAATGCTTCCTCATTGTAGCTCCTGGACCTCTTTTGCCCTTCTGCTCCAACATACGTTGTATCATACCCTGGCTCATTGAAGAAGGGGTCTGCATTCAGAATAAGAGCTTGTATAGAGACTAAAACTTGTAGCATTGTTGATTGCCCTGGGACCCAATTTTCATTTTGTTTTCCACTCCAAGTGCCTAGGAGACTGAGACAAACTTTCCCACATTCATACAAATTTGGATTTAATCGAAGACCACCTGAATAGTAGTACACCATCTGACAGAAGAAATTCTGAAGTCAATACATACAACAGACCAAATATACAATAAATGCCAATATAGTGGTACCAAATACATACGGTGGTGACTTAGGATAGTTAGTGGGGAAGAGACAATCAAAGACAAAAAGACCGTCATGATAGGGGGTGCCCGGAGGTCCTATAATAACTGCCCTCAAAAGTTCCATTCTTGCTTCATAAACCCTTACAAATATAGTGTCTGCAAATGGAAAATTAAAATAAGAGAGGAAGTAAGCCATCCTACTAAACTAATGCCATGAAATGACCCAAAAGGAACTGATTTCCCAAAATAGGTGAAATTCCTAATGGGAAAAAGAGATAGCAAAGGGAGATACAACCTTACAAACACAAAATTATTCCAACACTGGTATGATCAATATAAAAGGTTAGTCATTTCTGGAATTGCTTACATTCAATTACATAAAAAATCAAACACAATAAGGCTCAAACCATACATCCCCCATGCTGTCGACATAATAGAAACATGGTGAATCACTAGACATAGTGGTAGACCTCACCTGGTAAGTCCTTCTCCAACATTTTCCACTCTTCCTGAATTCTCTTTGCCCAGGACTTGGGTGGCTATCAATAAACAGACACAGATTAGAACATCATCACACAGCCATACATAAGTGCGTGTCCTGGTACCTAAAACCCACCCCCTCCCTGCAACCATGGGAAATGGTTACACCTATTTGGGGTGTGTTGTGTGCTCTCAGGCCTGTGCATTTCTATCCGTAAGATGCATATTCAGCCAGACCAGGCACATCTGTGAAGTGAAATGTGGGCACGCACATCTGTTTCGGAGGGGGCAGGTGTAAAGCTCAAGTTTAAGCAAGTAAACTCACCTGCTCATCTGAAAATCCCATGCGGCTATAGTGATGATCCGAGAAATCTTCCACAATATCAAATTGCTTAAACTGTTGAGAATTTGAATGATACAGTCATCAATGCTGTCTGCCGGTTTCGTACTAGAACTTGACTCAGAAGGAACAGTTGAACTACATGGCGGTAGATCTGAAATAGTTAACGTCTTAGTGGATGCTAAGTTCTCACTTGGTGAAGGATCATTCAACCAGGGCAGTGGAGCTTCTACCCCAGGAGGCAAGTTCACATTATCAAAATGAGATTGCAGAGTCATATAATCATCATCATCATACAAAAAACCATCATTGTCATCATTGTCATCATAGTCATATTCATTATCATCATCACCATCATCATCTTCAATGCTCATATCATCATCGTCATTAGATGAAACACCATTGGAAGTTTTGACAACATTTGAATTGGATGATCCTGATGTTGAAATCTTGAGGAGATCAATGCTATCTGCTGATCCTGCTACACTACTTGAGTTCCCAGGATCACTGACCAAAGCACCCTACAGAAAGATGTACAATTTTTACAACCATGCAATGGTACACAAGAGATGCAGAAAAGGCAGCTAATCATCATGTAGTGTAAAATTAGTCAAGATAACACAGCTTAGCTTATTCTTCTTACATCTCATTCTTCATAACTTAACAGTTCTTCCCACGCTACCCAAGTTAATTTCAATACCATCATCCAAAATGGTAATTGATCTTTATTGAGAAACAAGCTCCACAAGGAAAAAAATAATTTCGAGTAGTTGAAATTGTTTGATAGCTATTGTCATTGATTTGCTAAAATATATCTTTTTGCATATTCAAATAAGTATAAAAATTTCCTTTTAATAAAATTGAAACAGAGTACAGTACATTGCAATAGGGATGAGCGGTGATGATAACGGTCAGAGGTTAAACCAGCAACACCAGTAATGGTAATAAATAAAAGGGAGAGACACAATCTTAACTATGGCAACAAGTAAGTGACAACATACTGAAAGTTTACAACTTTTCAAATGGTAACTGTGACAATAACAGTGGCCGTAACAGTATGTTTAGCATAAAAACTCCGCATTTGCCAACAAACAGATGGAGACTGTATATAAGTGTAGTTCTCTTCAACCACGAGGAGAGTTTATATGCATTGCAAAAGTGATTAAAAGTTAAAGCTAAAAAAAAAGGGTTTTAACCAAAACAACCAGTGGTTTCTGCTGGAAACTGTTAGTTTTACAGCATTTAGTTGAGTGATCAAACAGCCCAAACTAAAATAACAAAAGCACTGAAAGAAACAGAGAAATCAGTAGTGTAGAAGAGTAGAAGACTTCTAGTTTACTTGCTAAACAAACACAAAGCATCAACTTTCCCAGAAAGTTTAACAAAATTGAAGAGAACAAAACAGTTTCGTGGCGATTGGTCTCAATAAGTGTAGTTCTCTTCAACCACGAGTCAAAATCATCATAAACGACCAGATACCCAAAACCCATCACAACAAAAGGCATAAATAGAAAATTTGACACAAACCCATGAAAAATAAATTCACCTAACAATTACCCAAAAAGTCCCATTTCTTAAATTATACTAAATTTAAAAGCAATACCTCATTCTCCTTGAGTTTCTTGGGCAAAGAGGCCTGGAGGGCTTCTTCAGAAGCGGAAGAGGCCATGCCAAATTTCACTTCTGACAACGACAACGATCCCTAGAAAATCAATAGGACCAAACTTTAAAAGACACAGAGAGAAACAAAGTTTTCTTGTACGGACTATTTCCACTTAAAAATTAAAATTCATGCTTATTATTACGGAGAAAAACAAAATCCAAATTTCAAAGTCATCAACATGATCAAAACCTTGCAGAGCTGTGAAGTCCTTGTTCTATGCAAAGAGAGAGAAAGAAGTAAAGTGAGAGTGGAACTTCCAATTGGAAGAGGAGAGAGAGAGAGTGTGAACGTTTCGCGCCTTATTAGGTAAGTTCGCTATCGTACGCGGAAACAGAGGTTAGGACGAGGGAATACGACGCGGTGAGGATAACCATGTATTGCAACGTGGCGGCTTATTATTGAATGATCGAGTTATTTTCTCCTGCATGGCCAATAAGGAAGTGAGTATTTTAAAGCTTCAGGTGAGACTGAATATGGGGGATTACTGCTGATGCTAATTTACACCCTTATAATTTGGGTTCTTTAGTTTTTAGGCACCATATATTTTACTAATTAAGAAAATACAAATCCAATTTCACTTAATTAGGAAAAGGCCAAAGAATAAAAAATAGGATGTAATTTTACAATTGCAAAAAGCTAAAAATTACAAAAAATGACATTTTAACTATTTCATTTTAAACTAAAAAGTATTACCTAATTTTACAATAATGTAATTAAAAAAATATCAAAATTACACACAATGCCATTTCAACTCCAGCAATCCCCCTTCTGGCCAGCCGTCACCACAACCGCCCCGCGCCACCGCCTATAACTAGCCAACCATCGCCGGCCAGCCGAGGACCAACTCCGTTGCCCTTTATTCACCCTGAAAAAAAAAAAGTATTCTGACATTGAAGGGGTTGGAACCTTGACCCTCAAATAAAAAAGCCTCACTCACAAACCACTACACCAAACTTGTCTTTGTGATGTTCATTCAGTTACACAATATTTATATAAACAATCAACAATTTTAAAAAAAAAATTATTTGAACCCAAATTCACGGAAAACTGCAGACAAAAATAGAAACTACAACAAATATACAATGTAGATATCAATGATGTAAAAAAAACACACACACAGACACAAACTACTAACAAAAAAATACAATGTAGATATCAAATGATGTAAACAAAAAACTCTAAAAAAACATTTTAAAAAACCATTATCGTTCTACAGGACTTTTCAAAATCTCTAAAAAACAAAAAACTACCAAGGAAGATGAAGATGAACAGGAAATAGGTATGCAGATTTTGTTTATTTGCATGGCAATTTCTGTTTCATTCTGTTTCATCCATTGCAGTTTCATTAAAACTAACATGTTGAAGAGTTTTTGAAGTCCACACTTTTTCTCTTCTTCCTAGTTTTGCTTAGCACCAAATGTAAAGCACAAATCCGGCCACTTATTACAAGGAATATTACGTTAGATATTACAAGGACTTTGAATTTGTTGTGAGTGTATGCAAATAATATCTACCAAATATCAAACACTTGCATAAATTATTTTTACAGCACATAGATTAATGCATACACAGTGAAAACTAGTTATTACTTGAGTAACGTCACCGTGCACCATCTCCACAAGCTTACTGATCGCGTTTCGCTTTAAAACCTCGTTCGGATCCGCGGTCTGAACCCGAGAAAACAAACCGTTGCTTCCATATGGGGACGGCGGGTACTCCCTCGGGGGTATCGCAGGGGGCGGGCAGGAGTAACCGAGCTCGAAGATCCTGAATGGCTAGAATAACCTGAATTCGAAATTGCCACGGAGGAATGACCCAGATTAAGGTTGGGGTTAGGATTTGGATTGGGATTGGGCCTGCTAGGAGAATAGAGGCGGGTCTTGACCAAAGACAACGCCGAGATTCTTGGCGAGATCGACAAGAGTGGAGCTTGGGATAAGACTCCATGAGCCAGATGATGACGGGGATGTTGTACGTGACGCCGTGAAACGACATGGGGATGGTGCCGTCGGCCTAGAGGAGGTCGACCGTCGTTGTGGGTGAATGTCGCCGTTTTGGGGTCAAGGGAGGGGGTAGGCGGTGGTGAGAGAGACGAGGTGATTGCGGATGCGCCATTTGGTATCTTCGATGTAAGGGAGGGAAGAGGGGCCGCACTGTGAGAGGACTGAGCTTAGGAACTGTGGAATCAGTTGCGGGTTCACTGGGGTTTGACCAGCGGACAGAACCATCGCCATTTGGGTCGGGAAAATGGAGATTTCAGAGAGAGAGAGAGAGAGAGAGAGAGAGGATTTCGATTGTTGAATTGAAATTGGGGGATTGGTCTGTTTGTTATGTTTGCTTCGAGGAGAAGGGCGTGTGAGTGTGTCGTGTTGAGTTGAGACTGGCGTGTGAGCGTGTTGCTGCCGACTTCCCCCTTTCAAAAATGGTGCCCAAAGTCTCTGAACGCTCAAAAAATTTCCCCGGACAACCAAGCAATTCTTACTTGTTTTTTTATTATTATTTTTGAAATACAAATGATATTATACTTTAATTTAATCTAAATTATCAATGGGAATTTGAACTCCGATGCAAAGTGGGGATCACTTCCACTTTAACCAACTTGGTTAAATTCATATTTGTGATTCTTACTTTTTAAGAAGCAATTTTTTGCGTGTCCATGGTTAACAAGGTTGACGTAGACTCTCAGAGTGACAGGATTTGTACTAAATTCTCAAGGATCAATGGGATAGATTTATACTTGTTTCAGCAAAAACATGCAGCAAGTTGATGTCTAAAGAATATACGTACACATACAAGTCAGCAAGTTGCAAAACAAAGCATGCCTTACAGTTTACCAGGTTAGTGATAACTTTGCATTTTCAATTTAGCTCGGAAGCTTAGCAAAATCCTGCAAGTTTTGGTGACGGCATTCTTTGGCATCGGTTTCCATAGTAGCACATTAGCCAACAAGAAGTGTGGGGAAGGTATATTCAATTCTTAGTTAAAAAAAAAAAACAATAATAAATTCGAGACCCCTCTCCATACATGAGTAGTTTAGAAGTAAAATACGGCAAACAAAACCATACTCCAATAGCTCATTTTGTGTCCTGGAGACTTATAGAACTAAAATACGGCACGTGTTAAAGCTTGATAATTACTAGACCTCAAAGCAAAAATTACTTCAATTTTCTTCCTTGTCAAATGATTCTCACTCCTGGTTGAAACTTCAAAGCATCTCTACAAAAAAAACTGGTCATCCTGCCAAAGAGAAACATTAAAACAAATATGTGAAAGAGCAAAAGACAGACGTAACTACGAAATGAAAACTTCAAACAATCTCCTCCTCGTATTTGAATTCCAATGCGGCTAATATTAAACTCCATTTGCATATTAGGAAATTGCAACCAGAGTAACCCCAATATATTGGAACCCAGAGTTAGATTAAATGCATATAAAGATGAGAAACTGACCAAATACAGAATTGTGCAGGCTCACTTTCTTCTTCCTCCATGCTGTACAAATGAATCATGCCTTTGAGCTCTGGCCTATTAAGTACTGAAAGGTCAACGTTTCAGTTTCCCAACTGAGAATATCATGTAATCAACCAGTGTTTGAGCATGGCACTCAATTTTAAAAAGGTGAGGTGAATTGAGTGAAAATCCAGTGCAAGTGATGTAGTCGGATTAATATTGACAATGTAATAACAAATACATGAACAGGTTCATGATGCTTAATAGTTCAACGAGGTGGGCAAACTACTATGATGGTTTCAATTGCTTGAAGTACACATTCAAAATAAACTTAGACTAAATTCTTTATTGAACTAAGGGTGCATGATATGTTACGTGGAAACCAACATATAAAAAGGAGGAAAAAAACATGCAAAAAATTGAAAACCAGACTTTACCAGTTTGCTAATTCATGTCCAGCACTGTCAAAAGCATTTTCCAAACTCCATTGGTATACGATTTTACTACACCTATTACAAATGGTTTAGCCTCAACTTTTTCATCCTGCATGACAACAGAAGCAGTCAGAGCAATAAGAAAAACAGTGAAATCAGGAGAAATATAGATCATTTGGAAGTAAATTGCTGACCCCTGCATAGATTTCAGACCTTTTAAGTTTCTCTTTTTTATTCAATTCAGTACTTGACTAAAATCTAAAGATATATAAGGATGTAAATGAGAGTAAGGGATCAGAGAGAAAAAAAAATGATGAGATAATATGGATTTTGATAGACTGAAAAAGACAATATTCAGCTGATGCCAAATACCTAGAGGAGGATTACGACAAGACTGATTACAGAATTTTCTAATTAGTAAGTGTAAGCTTTGAGGACTATTTTTAAAGACAACAATCCATACTCCAAGTTAGTAGAAGATCTTTGTATCACTATCCATCAATGTGGGTTACAAATTTTGCAGATATACAGTGAAATGGATGGATGCAACTGTTATGCATGTCTGTGTGAGCAACCGGGAGGAGGGGGAAGAGCATTATTGGAGGTCATATGTAAGATGGCCAAACTACAATATTAGTTCAAGTATAAGAAATGCTTTTACCTCTGTTGGGGTCATAACACCAGGTATGTTTAAAACTTCACTATATTGAAAATCATCCAAAATGCCCTGATGCACATTTTTTAGTTATTAAAAGCAATATTAGATACATATCCTAACACCTTAACATGGAAAGACACCATAATTGATAATAAATGGAAACAGTAGAAGTTACATGCGAGGAAGATAAGAACAGTAGAGAGATTCAAGGATAGGAAAGAAGTAAAGAGGGAGGATCAGCGAAATTGGAGTAGCCTCTCACCAGTTTATGTATATGAAAATGCTATGCCAAAAGGAATGGGACCTTTACAAAGATAAGTTGGGAGCCCCAAATAGTCTGGGGTTTGATTACTCAAGATACGTAGTATCTATCTTGCTATTTGCTAGACTTTCCTGCCTCCCAATGATTGTAGGGTTTGTCTCGGGGCCCCAGACAAACTAGCAATCATAACCAAACATAACCCAATAAAAGGTAGAATGGAGAGAAGAACACGGTAGATGTGCTCTAATGCCAACTTAAAATGTGCTTGGTTGCTCTCATGCCAAATTAGAAGTTAGATTAGATGAAGATAAGAAAAGTTGAGAGATTTGAGGAGAGAATAAGAAGAAAAGAGAGTGAGGCTCGGTGAAATTAGGGTTGCCTCTCCTCAAAATACAATAGCATACTCCTATATATATTTCTACAAGGCTGAAACAGAAAAAGAGAGGCAAAACAAAGACTGTTCCCAGTAATAATAACAAAACGAGAGAGAAAAACTAATAATGAAATTCATGATTAATATATAAGAAGTTTCAGTAAAGAAAAAGTGGCCAAAATTTTCTTAATGCTTACCTTCACCGTAGCAGGACTCATAAGAAACTTGGCTTCCTGCTATCTCATTGCCCTTTTGGCATCCTCAACATTTAGTACAGTTCCTACCTGCAGGGTACATAGCACATTCAGAAAAACTAATTTTTAAAGGATTCAATTTATGAGGACCTGTACTTCACCCTTCTTGTAATAAGGAATTAGAATGTTGAATGCCAATCAAAAACACCTTTATATAAAATTTATTTCAGGTTGGCCACTGCTACACATACAACCAGATTGGTCACTTAGAGAAATTTGAAAGAGAAGCTATTAAGGGTTTTCTAGTAATCCAAGATTTCCTAGCTTGAACATTTATTCTACAAAGTATTTCATATAGCATCCAAGGAATCGACAGTGTATGGCTCTTTTTTCACATTGAACCAATATTTATGTTAAAAATTGCAGACACAGCATATCTGCAAATATTACTTATAAGCTTTAATGCATTCTGTGTCAAACACCATGACTTAGAGCCCACAAGAAAATGAAAAAGATGTCAAAATACCCAGGAGGAAAAAGATGATTACCCCTAGGATTCTTGTAGGATGGTCATGTACTAGCTGCTGTAGAACCTGTGCAGGAAGGGGAAAAAAGAGCATAAGCTCTCATTCTAAGTGATAATTTTTTATAGGAAACAGGAAAGTTCGAAAGTTTAAACAACCTCAAACACACCTGGGGTTGACATCACAATCTCCAGCTACATATGAAGAAATATAAAAATATTAGAAACCCATCACTGGTGATCCAAAATGAAAGTAAACTACTGCACTGTAGATCTCCTAAAAAATGCAAACATGCACCAAAAATTTCTTGTACAAGGATTGCGCTTCCTTGGCAGTTAGTCACTTTTTTTTGGGTAAAATGTGGTACTTATTGTCAGCTTAGCAAGAGAAATAGAAGAAAAGGAAAAGCAATTGAAAATAAATGCAGATTATCTCCTTAGAATGAGAAAGACAACCATTATATATCAACCAACATATTGATGCTTACAAAACTACCCTCACTCCTGTATAAGAAAACCCTAACACTTGCAAAAACAGGAAAATGCCGCAGATATTTCTTCCCACCATATGAAGTTGTAACCCAACTTCCAAAATGCAAGGCACCTTAGGCTTGGCAAGAATTTAAATACCACGAGGGACACCTGATTCAAATACTTGGGGATATGCCACGGTGGGCTAGTAATATCTTTCAGAAATTCCAAACTGATGCAATTGATTCGATTATTACACAAACATGATCAAATTATAAAAATCTAACTCATAGTAAAACATCAAGTCAGTTACTATGAATGTTAATTGTTGTTTAAAAGCTTTAGGTTTTTCCTTTCATATTTAACAACAGAACTTGTAAGGAAAGAAGTTTCTACTTCCTGTACAAAATTTAAGGAAAAAAAAGAGTTAAGAATGGAGAACTCACAACTAAAATGCCACCATGAAGTGCAGCACATGCAGCTTCAATTGCCATCTCTGCACTACACAAAAGGGAAACAGACAGTAAGCCCAAAAACCTGGGTCAAATCATCTGCTAAATTTACAAAAAAATACAAAAAACCTTTCTAACATTGTTATAAAATTCAATCTTAATAACTCTATCACCCTGTTTAACTTTTGACAAATGAAGATGAGCACTACTATCCTTTTAGATCAATAAGAAATATTATTCAAACAAATGCAGTACAACCAGCCAGGGTCACAATACATCAACAAGCAGGTTTCCCTGCACTAGAAGCATGACAGAAACTCAAAATAAAGTCAATTTCAAGCTAAAAAGGAGCTGAGCACCCCTAAGCCTAATCAAGATTCCTATTCTCAGTACTACACGATATAAATTACAAAGAAATACTTGACCTACAGACCTGCATCCCTAATTGAATAGACATGATCCAGCATGCACGAGACAGATGCTTTGTTTTTCCAAGAAGTAAATCTCAGACAGAAGAGTGAAGTCTTTATAGGACAATCTTCAAAAAATTAAAAGCACCCTAAGATATTCCAGGAAAAAGTGTTTTTATTGCAGAAAAATTAAAATATGATCTTTGCAAATGGTTCTATTTCCCAAAAAGGGTATTTCACTCTAGCCTTTATTTGACTTAGGACCAATCACTGATGCAAAGCAGTCCGCACTGTTTTAATTAGCAGAACTGAATGCAAATTCGCTGATGAGAATATGAAAACGTCATCAACAAATCAAAGACACAAGAGTCAATTTTGCACATATTGAATGGAAAATTAAATTATGAAAAGTTTTCTCATCCATTAGCATGCTAAACAGGTCCTACATGATAATGACAAAGAAGATAAACGGTCCCTTTGTCCTGTCCTCAAAGAATCCCGTCAGAGACCCAGTTAATCATATACAAAAATCTAGGCATAGTAAACACACAGGCTAATGCTATGATCCAAGTCATGAACTTCTCTGGAACATAGAGGAGAAAGTCTCATCTAACTGTATCTTAAGCCTTCATTATGTCAATCTTTATGGTAAATCATGCTCGTTTTGGAGTTTATTTAGTAGTTTGAAACTACCTCTACAGAAAATGAGCATTACTATCTTGTGTCCCAGGTACCCAGATAAATTAAAAGCAAAATAAGAAAACGAAAACCCATAAAAATGGAATTTTTCTTCTAAAAGTATGTAAATTTCATACAAAAATACAAATATTGTAGAGTCACCTGTTGGCACGAAGGCAGGCGATGACGCCTGAACTCTCAATCTGCGTCAAGGTTTTCTCAGTAGAAACCCCACGAGAGAAGCAACGAACACGAAGGCCGTTTGGCCGCGGTAGCTATGGCGGTGATATTTGAAGGCCTGGAGAAGCCAAAGGCCGTATGATGCTCACACTCGTAGTTGCCATATCCAGTGCTCTGTTTAACTCTCACGTTTTTCCTTGCTGTCTGACAAATGAGTAGATAACTTTGGGTGGGACGGTATTTATGGCTGGTTTGGGGCCTTCTTCAACCAACTCATTAGGGGCTAAACTCAAATTTTTCCACTCTAAAAAATAACTATTTGGGTTTAAATTAGGAGTGGGCATCAATCCGGCCAAACCGATGAAACCGGCCGAACCAAACCATAATTACCGATTTGATTTGGTTTTGATAAAAAAAAAGTCAAACAGTTTAAAAACCAAATCGGACCGTATATGGTTTGGTTTGATTTGATTTTGAGCTTTTGTAAACCAACTTAAACCAAACTAAACCGTTTATGTGTATATTTATTTATTTATACTTTAACATGTGTAATACTCTAATTAGTTAATTACTATATGAATATTTGAATTGAGCTATATTAGTTAGTGAAATATGAAGTTTTATGACATTTTGAGCTTTAGGATGGTTTCGTACTCTAAAAAAATGATTTATATATGAAGCAAGTTGTGAATTTGTTGGTTAAAATTGGGCTAACTATGTTGAAAAAATACAAAAGAAAGAGAATTGGGCTTAGGCCCAAACCAGCCAAACCAAACCGAACCAAACCGTCTTAAATTGGTTTGGTTTGGTTTCATTTCCTTTATAACTTTCATCCAAACCGAACCAAACTAAATTGTCATATTGTAATTGGTTCGGCCGTGATTTTGAGGTGAAACCGATCCAATCCGGACCGTGCCCACCTTTCGTTTAAACTCAAATGTATCTTAAGCCTTCATTATGTCAATCTTTATGGCAAATCATAATTTAATTGAGTCGGCTAAACTCAAATTTTCCCTCTAAAAAATAACTATTTTGGGTTTTGCCCGAACTCAAATTGTTTTTTCTATCAACCCTCTAGACTCAAATTTTAAGTCCGCAACTTTATTAAATTTTTTAAGAATGGTTTAAGTCTAATTTTTTTTTAATGGAAAACTTTTCTTCATTTAATTTTTTAAAATAACGTCATAATTTAATTTTTTTAATAATTTGACCTAAAAAAAATTGAAATTCCATAAATAGAATTTTATTCCAAAAGAAAACACACAACATTTATAAATAAATAAATAAAACAAGATAATTAAAACATAGAGCAAGCCCCAATTTTATTTTATTTTAAAAGTTATTATTAGAATTTAAAAATTAAAAAAGAAATTTGAATTGCAACGGCAACTTTAACAGGAGCCGACACGTGGCATGTGCTACGTCAGGCCAGCAGATTTTGGCCACTAGCGCGGGCCCCAGTGTCTTTTCGATGCACATGGGCTGTGTCATCTGTTAGTAGGCTCCACTGAATAATTTTGGATTCAGGCAATACTTGGACTGGTATTGAATCCAAGTTTGAGTTTTCCCAAATTTGGCCCCTTCATTTTTTTTGGGTTGGGAAAGGTTTTGGGCAATAATTTGGGATATTTTGGGTTTAACCTCTTGGGTTGGACATGGCCTAACCTAAGGGCCAATTTGGCATTGCTGTGCTGTGAAAATAATCGTTGTCAGATTTGCTGTGAGAGAAATCAGCTGTAAGATAAAGCAGTTTGGCGTTTGGTAAACTTTTTGTTAGAAGTATTGTTGGTACTGATTGTAGCATAATTAGAAAAAAAAAATTGCAACATAATCATTAAACCAAGCGCCTCTTCAAAACTGATTCCTGCATAATCAGAAAATGAAAGCACCTCATTAGCTGCTTTCCCTTATAGCTTTCTCTCACAGCAATTTTGAACAATAAGTGATTTTCTAATAGTTTACCAAACAGGCTAGGCTTCCCAAAATTTTTTAAAAATCACTTATCACCCCACATAAGCAATGCCAAACGGGCACTAAGTACGTCTAATAAAAGCGCTTTTATTAGAAAAAATTGAATTTTCATTATAAAAAAATTCAAATACTTCCTTGTAAAGTGCTCTTGCTTAAAGTGCTTCTTCAAAAAATACTTCTACACTAAAAGTGCTTGTAAACTTTTATACCAAAAGCTCGAGGAGGAAAAGTTGTTAGAAAATTGTGTTTTATTATTTAATTTCACCTTGATTTTATTAAAATAAATTATATTTACTTGTTTATCCTTACACCACCAATTTTTTATCCTTCATTCAATATATCAATAAGAATTTCTATATTTACCATTTACAAAGTTAATTCGTTGGATCAGGCTACTCAATTTTATCTAACGGTTAAGAGATACAGTCTCAACTAAAGTCTATTAGTTGGTGATTGATTACTGTGATTTCTTTTAAGAGGGTTTGATTCACCTGCATCATGTGATGCATAAATGATAACGGTAAGGACAGCTAAGTTTCATATGTGTATATAATATAATATAATATATATATATATATATATATATATATAGTTATTCTCTTATCCGGATGTCCGTACGTTATTATCGTGCGGATCCTATTGTAAATAGGCAGGAAAATAGAGAGGGATAGTACAAAATACACGGCGTCCGCACGATAATAAAAACCAGATGTCCGCATAAGAGAATTTATGTATATATATTTGTAATCATGCTTCTCTTTTTATCTATTTACTTATTAAACAAATTCAAAGCTCAGATTTGACCCAATTCAACCTTATGGGGTCTTATTTTAAGAAATGTACAAAAGGTTACTAGAAATGGATACCACATTACAATTGAAAGAGTGTAACATCCCTAACCCAATTTAATCGATTTAATCCAATTTAATTCTCTTGTGAAATTACAATTTTGCCCTTGGGGTAGGGTCACGTTAGTCACTTTTCGATCCGTAAAGATTTTTGGGATTTGAGTGGCACCATTGCATAGAGCTCACTCTTGCGAGTTTGTAGACATGTAGTGGGCCTAAATTGGAGTTTTAACGAAGAAGTTGTGGTCAACGGAAGTGCAGTGGCACAACCATAAATTTTTCAAAGTTGGACTTTTAAAAACAGATAGTTTATCTCTCCCCCACGTGTTTTCTCTCTCTCTCTCTCTCTCTCTCTCCCCTCCGACGCTTTCTCTCTTCTCCCTCTCTCTCCGTTTGTGACATGAATGAAAAGGCATTAATTCAAACCCTTCCTAAAAAGGAGTTGATGTCCCCAAATCTTTTCATCAAACCTAAAATTTCTATGCTCAGGATGGCCGATGAACCCAGAGTAGAACGTCTAAGCCCTACTTTTGAGTCTTCTATCATCTCAACCGCCTCAGATGGTCCGCCACCAACACAAAAAGATGGCCCATAAAATATTGACCAAAAAAATGAAAGAGAAAATTATCATCGATGATTTTGATGATGATGATACTCAACAACCACCGCCGCCACCAGCCGTCAGATCATCGTCATCGCCATCACCAAGTTATCGGCTCCAACTTGATCTGAAGCTTTGCAACGACGACTCTGCTCAAGGCTTGAACTTAGCCTGTTCAACCTTCCGAACCTGGGTTCTTCTAACTTGGCTCATCAAACCCAGTCTAAGGGTACTCTCAACCCAATGATGCAACAGACGAGAACCCACGTGGCAGTGATTTGAGTTTGATTAGATGTTAGGGTGTTTTTTTTATTTGTACTTCCATCCACAGATCTTTTGTATTGTTATGAAAATGTTGAATAAAAATAGTCGATGTGTTTGTACATGTATTTGATTGGGTTTTAATGTCCCAACACCTATTAGGCTTTGTAGTTGGTTAAGTTGGGGACAGTATTGTTAGTCATAGATGTTTTGGTGGCTATATTGTTAATCTTTGAGGGCACTATATGGTTATACTAAATTATGGATAGCTTAAAGGTGCTCATCAGGATTCTCAATAAAGTCATGGAAGCAAATGAATGTACAATAAGGAATCTATACTCTCAGTAAAGGAGAGAGAATACTCTAAGATATGATTGGTCAAATCTATGTGCAGAGTAGTGGATAAAACTTGAAAGAAGAAGTCTTCAAATCTTACCAGGATATTCATATAAAAGGAATGATTCACATTAGGATATTGACAACCAGATTCCATGATCTAATAATGTGAATAAGGAGTATTGATATAAGAGAATGATTCAATTACACAGCTATTCCAATTTGAATAGGTTATTTCACAACTTCTCATTTAGCTCAGATAACCGTAACTTACTGATAGGCTACAACCATGGTTTGTGAATGTTCTAAAAGGTTTCAATTAACCTTTATTAATATGAAGAATTAAATTGTGGAATTTAATTTGTATATCATCTCTGAGGAGTTGAGCCAACCCACTACCTTGCTAAAGGAACCTACGAATCTGCACACCCAAAGAATATGATTAGAGGTAAGAATGATGATAAATGAAATGAGCAGACACAAGTCAATGGTTGATAATCAAATGTCAAAGTCAACGGTCCAAAGTCAACATGTTAACCGGAGCAATTGACCACGTCAAATAGTTCGACCGGATCAATTAAGTAAGACTATAATTATAATTTAATAGTTAAATTATAATTAAAAGATTAATTATGGAATTAATATTGACATATAGAAAATATTGGATTGGGCTTTTAAATATGATTTAAAATGAAAGAGACAAAATAGCTCAAAAGGCCATTGGGCCCAAGATATAAGTGGCATAAGATGGCATGACCCATGGATAAATGGAGCCCCAAATACCCATCTAATTGCCTTTCGTGTTATCCTATCTAAGCTAAGTGTTAGAGAAAACCTAACTAGGGTTTCGGTTTCCTACTTTAGTTGATGAGTGATCATCTTTGTATCTCATCTTCCATAAACCAAAATTGGTGCAATAAAAAAGTAGATTAGCATCCATACTTCTTAATTGCCTTTTCTTATCTCTAGGAGCATTTGGTGTGGTGAGATAGATGACTCCAATCTTGGAGCCTTAAGGTGAAGGAATCAAAATCAAGAGAAACAAAAGGCATTTCTAACAAAGGTGTTCATTCTTGAGAAATCAACAAAAAGTCATCAAGGGTAAAAAGATCTATTCCTTTTTTCCTTTTTCTATCTGTGTTCAAAGAGACTAGGCCAAGATACTTGGTTTAAAATTAAAAAGGTTTAGCTCAACTAGTATAAACAAAATGAATCCGCCATTTAAATGTTTTTTGTTGTATAGGTTATAGCTAAAATTCATTTCTTAAGCATTAGATGCATGTTTCCGTTAAGGATCTTTGTCATCACCGCCACATGGGTTCCTCGTCTGTGGTTTCGTTGGGTTGAGAGTACCATGAGACGAGGTTTGATGATCCCGGGTTGGAAGAACCTGGATTCGAAGGGTTGAATAGGCTGAGTTCAAGCCTCGACGACGATGACCCTGACCCACAAGCAGAGTCGTCATTGCACAGCTTCAGATCAAGTAGGAGCCAGAACTTTTTGATGGCAACGAGATGATCTGACAGTTGATAGTAGTGGTGGTTGTTGTGGGGTTTGTTGAGTATCATCGTCATCAAATCATCAATGACAATTTTCTCTTCATTTTCATCTTCATTTTCTGGTCAAGATTTTCAGGGCCATCTTTTGTGTTGTTGGTGAACCATCCGAGGCGGCTGAGATGTTAGAAGCCTTAGAAGTAGGGCTTAGACGTTTCTACTCTGGGTTCTTCAGCCATCCCAAGCATAGAAATTTTGGGGTTGATGAAAAGATTTGGGGACATCAACTCCTTTTTATTAAGGGTTTGAATTAATGCCTTATCATTCATGTTTGGAAAGAAATCTCATTTGTTATTGTAATATGCACTATAATGCCAAAGGATTAAAGCGATGAGTAAGCTTTCCAAAGATTTGGCTTCATTGCCAAGCTTGCCCGCACAATAATTATGTCATTAACACCATAATTTGCAAGTACCATGTAATTCCGACTAATTTATTCAGATATACTTGTCAACCTTCTATACTGAGATTTCAATAGGTGACAATCAGTGCATCGACTTTTTAAGTAGCTTATACTAGATTTGAACAGGGGACACCATACTTGATAGTAAGTTACACCATGCATGGAAACCGAGAATATTACATAGAAAGTCCACGAAGGTTGTTATAGAAAATCAATGGACTTTCCTTCTGAAGTCAATTTCATAAACATCCATCTAGTTAGGTGTGACATTAAGTAGGTGAATGTTAGTGACGGTCGTCCATGTCTTTCACATCGATCAATAGATGTATAGAGTTTGAAAGTAACTAACATGGCACATGACTATTATGCAGAAGAAAAAATACCTTATTTTAAAACCTATAATATATGTGTGAACTAACTCTAGCACTTAGTACAAGGATACTTCTCATCCCTATATTGGAAGAGATCTTAATTTCGATTCCTCTCTTTCCTATTAATCAAAAAGAAGAAAAAGAAAAACCAAATATGTAACCCTGACAAAAAGAATAAATAAAAAAATTAGTTGTTCATAAATTATGTAAAATTTCACCCAAATGTCACAACCTAATAACTTTTCCTCTACTTTTGGGTTTAAAAATATACATTTTGTAGTATTATAAAAAATATTTGGTATAACATATATGTATACATTTAAAATTCATTAAAATATCCTCAGTTAATAAAATTGTTAAAAGACATAATTTGAAAAAGAAAATAGTTGACAAGATGATTTTTCATTAGTATAATTAAGACATAGAATTTGAATTTAACTATTAATTTATCTTTTTCATTAAAATTAACATGTTGAAAAGTTTTTGAAGTCCAATCTTTTTCGCTTCTTCCTAGTTTGGTTTAGCACCAAATGGAAAGCACAAATCCTGCCACTTATTACAAGGAATATTATGTTAGATATTACAAGGACTTTGAATTGGTTGTGAGTTGTGTGCAATAATATCAACCAAATATCAAACACTTGCATATATGATTTTTACAGCACAAAGATTAATGCATACACAGTGAAAATTAGTTGTTACTTGAGTACGTAGTATCAAAAATATATATTATTTCATAAATTGTATTAAAATATTCATTATTGTAAAAACATGAATTAATATAGATGTACATCAACGTAATTTTTGCATCCAACTCTGAAGTACAAGTGTATGATGGAGCATTCTTTTGAGGATAAACTTTCTTATTTATGGTTTAAATTTTTAAAATTTAGTCTATTAAATGCTGTTTTTTTTTTTTAGTTTTAAAAAATCCATCTTTTTTTATTTAGAATAAGCGATAGTTTTTATTGAAATCCATGTTTTCTTAAGAAAGTAGTTGATTATTGGTTGTTAGAAAATGAAAGAATACACTATAGAATAATCTAAGTTTTTTTCTTCTAAACTCTAGCATGAGATGTAAACCATACTACAATAGTACCATAATACCATGGGTGTAAAAAGAGTTGAGTTTCAAAGATTACAATGTGACATGAGAATTTCAAAGATTATTGTTGTTGTTGTTGTTGTATAATGGTTCGGATGTTGAGTTGGGTTGTTGTTATATATAAAGGTTTGGATGTTGTTGTATAAAGGTTTGGATGATGAGTTGGAAGTTGGGTTATATATATAGTTTTGGCATATTGGATTATGGGTTATACACATTACATGTACCTCCCCTTGGATACTGATACTTGGATATGGATCGTACCCACACGTGCGATGTGTTGCCGGTGTGTGGGAGAATACCCAGGCACCCTTGACCAAGTGTACCTTAGGCCCTTGGCTGGGCAATCTCCGCTCATAAGACTTGGATTCAACTGCACGTGTTGATGCGATGCTGACGTGTGTGCTGAGAGCAAAAGTCTCCTAGTGGATTGGCTCATCCCTAGTCACAAGGCCAATGCAATGCTGGCCTGTGGTCTATTCAAACAATCCTGATGTTGGAATTGTTTTCCCCGATACTCCATGATATGTACATCCTCTGATTCGATATGGATGATACCCATATGTGCAATGAGGGATGCCGGTGTGTGGTGATGATGATGATGATGATTCGAGCACCCTTGGCCGGGTGTGTTGTATGCCCTTAGCAGGGCAGTCTGCGCGTGTACGACTTGATTCAACTACACGTTGATGCGATGCCAATGTGTGTGCTGGGAGCAGAAGTCCCTCAATTGGACATCTTGTCCCTAGTCACAAGGCCAATGCGATTGCTGACTTGTGGTTTAGTCAAAACAGTCCCTGTGTTAGATTGTTTTTCTTTGATATATGATAATGGTGTGGGGTGTGTGTGTGTGTCTCTTATATATATTATGTATGAGATAAGATGTGGATGCGTTTCCAGGTTGGGGTTTCTGAGCATGTGCATTGAGAGTACTCTGCACATATATGAACATTTGATATGAAGTTCGGAAATTGAGATTGGAAATTTGGAAATTACTTGACCTAGTTGTTTTGCCAACATACACCTAGATCGGGTATGGTTGCAGGAAAAAGCGGATTTTACTTAACTATATACGAAACTGATATAAGTTGAGACATGACTATTGGAAAGCTTTATGAGTTTTAGAACAGCGTGAGAAAAGAATAATTCTAGAATGTAATTGTTGGTTTATTTTGGATTTATTGGAATCATGAGATTGATAGTTTGTTTAACTATGACTTGGCAATATTTTATAGGTTTACTAGAATTTATGGCTAATTACTAAGTTATGGATTTTAGAATATTATGAATTTGAGAATAGGGATTTACGGATATGGTCTTTGGAAATTGGATTTTTATTATGAACTATATGGTTATTAAAAGAACTACATGTGGCTGATCCCCACTACAAGGAAAAACCCATTTGGCGACCAAATATATTTGGTCGCCTCTACTGTATGTTTTTGGTCGCTGATTAATAGTATTGACAAACATTTCGTCGCAATCGAGTCGTCGTAGAAGGCGCGTCGTAGATACTTGAAACAACGACCAAAAACTATTTTGGTCGCTAATTCTTATAAGAAACCAATAATTCGCGTCGCCCATCCTCACAATTTTGTCATTGATCCCTTGCCTCATTGGCGCGTAAAGTTTGATAAGTGGCGCCAAAGTCCAAAGAATTGATGACTAAATAAACATTTGGTCGCAGTTTACCTTTGACATCCTAAACTTTTGGTCTCAAAAAGTGTAAATGTTGGTCGCTGAAGATATGTATGAACCTTGATTTATCAGTGACCAAATAAAAATTTGGTCTTGGTTTATATTTAATGTCAATATTTTTGGTCGAGGAAAATCTGTCTACTTCTAAGTATTTGTCTCAAATATTGAATTATTTGGTCGCATGTTGATTTTGATGTTTCATTAATTGTTTTTAAAAACTGAAAAATATTTTTTGTTGAATATTAATATTATGCATTTTTTCTTTTTCTATAATTAAATTAATATAGTTTTGATAAAACTTGTATTATATGTCCCAAATAAAATTACCATAAGACTTCCCCAACTAAATTTTTATAAATTACACACATATATCAGCATAAAAACATACCATACTCCATGCAACATTTTCTTTTTAAAAGGAAAAGGGATTCATAAGCAAAATATCGACATAGCATAATTCACAAAATCACCATAGTCACAACACCTTAGTTCAAAGTCATTTCCACTGAAAGAATGGAGGCCAAGCTCCATATATTCTTCCCTTTGGTAAAACCAAATTATGCAGTCATTATTTCTCCATTCTAAGACTGTTACTAAGCCTGTATACTATTTTGAACTCAAAAAACAAAATGCATGTATACTAGTATACTATTCCTTTTGTATCCCCAAGTTTTGTAGTCATGATCTTTAACACCCTGGGATAGAGACTGTGACCTAATATCGTGGAATCCCAAACACTACCAATTGTTTGCTTGATCTTCTCAAACTCATCAATCATCTTCCTTTACAAAAGAAACAAAATAAGGAAACGTCAATGGTCATGAAGATACCAAAACCAAAAAAAGTTAAATATAGAGAGAGAGAGAGAGAGAAGAGAGAGAGAGAGAGAGAGAGAGAGAGAGAGAGAGAGACCAAAACTGAAATTCACAATCTTAACTAAATAAGCCATTAAAAAAGAGTTTGGATCTACATAAGAAAACTATTACTGGTCATCAATATTTAAGAGTTCAAGAATCGTATTTGAACAGACTTAATAAAATTTGAATTCATTTTTCATACTTCTCAATATCAACTATCTAAGCATACCTTTGGGATAATAACAGAAATCAAATCATCAATTACCACAAATGAAGAAGGAAAATAGTTCCGAAAAACCAATGTAAAGACTAATATCATGCATAACACAAACCCATTAGAAAATATAAATCATAAAATCCAAAGTATAATCCATACCTTAAATGGGACTGAGTGTAATAAGAGGAAGTTCTTACCTCAAATGGTCCTCTGTCCAAAACCCCAAACCAAATCCTTCCACCTCTTCAAATAAATCTGACATGCAGAAACAGGATATTACCCTAGTAAAGTTAGACTCCTAAATGACATTGTTCTAAACACATTATAAAATGAAGAGAACTGGATTATGACCCAAAAAAAAAAAAAGATAACGAGAACTGAAGGGTACATGGTCTAGGGACAGAGAGTGGAAAATAACTCAGGGCATCAGAAATCTTTTGGGAAAGAGGGGGTATTACAGACCTTTTTCTCACAAAGGAAGCATCCCATATCCTATTCAATGTGTTTAGTGAACTAACAACAATAGTGTAGAAGTCCTTGGCAGACCTATGCAGGTATTTTGGTTTAGGACCAAATTAATTTAAATACGATTCTTTTTAAGTGTTAAAAATTAATAAAAACACAAGGACAATAATATATCTAATTGCTCAAATAGAAAAAATATGCCGTGGACCAAAGGGGCAGCAACAAGGTAAATGAAAACAAGTTGCAACACCCAAGCACCTTAAGACTTAATTCTACGTCCTACAAAGAAAGAACTCTAACTCACCTACAATGCCAATGCCATATCCTTCTTCGTCTCCAACCACAATTTTTTCCACCCAGAAACATTTGATGGAGCTTTACTGCGAGTGATTACCTAGAAACTCCAATTCACTTGCAATGACAATTCCATATCCTTCTTCTGTCTCCTGCACTAAACTAATAACCCTCTCTAAATATCATCCTGCACATAAATGGAGTAACAGTCTACACTCAAATAGAGAAAAAAAAAGATCAAATCCTAAAACTGGTTTGATATACTACACTTAAAGCTCGAAATAGCATTCTATCTTTCCTTAGGTTAGAAAAAACAAAAGAAAAAAAAACACTATCTTAACATTTGTAAGTTAAAACAAAAAACACTACCTTTTCAATCTAAATCACTATAATCATCATTGTGATTACTAGATTGCTATCATTTTTTAATCAATCACAATCTTAACTGGAACACCTCAGTGCCTAACAAGATTTCTTCATCTTATTGTACTTCATCCTGCACATTTACAAACACATAAATAGGAGCACCACACTAACTGAAATAAAGAGAAAAAGATCAACCATGTTTATCTTCAACTACACATTGTTTAGCTAACAGTTTCATTAGTCACAAGCATATCTATGACAGACCTTGAAATTGAATATATCTCCCATTTCAATCATCACTGTCAAAGAAGCAAATTTGCATAAGTCACAAGCTTAGATTTGCATAAAACCAAGATTACAAAGACTCATAACCTGAGACAACAGTACATTAATTCCAAGTGCTAGCATCACCAACACCATATTTATTGATATATCCATCTCTAATTGGTTAAAAACAAACTAGCACCTTTATTAGTGTTGGCTTTTTTATTCAGCCTTAAGCAGTCAACACACACTTACCTGTTGCTCTTAACTCAAGGATTAAACAGAGTGTTTGAACATTGGTCCCTAGTATTTAACATAAACTGTTGAGTGAATTATCTTAGCTCAAAAATGTCAGATTAGAAAACCATCTTAAAAACAATTTTTGTATCGGAATGTACAACCCAAAATTTCTGAATAATAATAAAGGAAAACACAATCAATTCCAACACTTAACTAAAAACCACGACAAAATATAAACACCCCCACCAATTCAATTGCACAAACATAAAAAAATAAATAAATAAAACAGAGAAACAAAGAAATAGACCTCAACGGAATGAAATGGAAGGAGATGGGGAAATGGGTGCTTGTTAGATCTGATTCATTCAATTTTAAAAGGATACAGAAGGAATGGTTCTAAGATGCAAGGCAGACAAAGAATCTACCATCATCTAAGAAGAATGACCCATTTCATACTTTTATGTTGTCAGTTTGCATAGCCACTTGCTCTCCAATTAAAATAGCAGAAATTAAATTAAGCACTCTTTGAAATATAAGAGAGGAGAAGGTTACCTTAAGAGTGCATGCATGATAGGTTTTTAGGAAAGAAAAGGGAGAGAGGGAGACAAACGAAACCCAGATTTCTGCAACAATTAAATTAAGCATTTTTGAAATATATAAGAGCGATAGACAGAGAAAGAGAGAGGGGTTACCTTGAAAGTGTTTGGGGAACGAAGCACCATCAGTTTTCATATTTTAGGCTAAAATTTGAAAAAATAGAGTGCAAGAGACAGAGAGCCTTAAGAGTGTAGGTGTGAGAGGGTTTGGGAATAAAGATGGGCTAGATGGGAGAGAAAGCAGAGGGTTTGGGTTAGACAGGGCCAGAGAATTTGGGTCAAAGATGGCGAAAGAAAGATTTGGGTACAGAGAGAGAGAGAGAGAGATAGGGATGGCAAAAATCCCCGCGGGGATGGGTCTCCGTCGGGTCCCCGACCCTAACGGGGGGAGATTTCGGGGCCAAAGGGTATCGGGTACAGGGATCCCCGAACTTGAAAAATCCCCGACGGGTATGGGGAGGGGATGGTATTGGCGTCCCCATCCCCGAACCCGACCCGAAAATATATATTATATTTAAATAAATAAATATATAATTATAATATTTATATTTAACCCTAAGTTAACCTCTTTCCCTCTTATTTCCTAATCTCTCTGGATTTTTCAATTGATATGATTTGAATAGTTGAGTTGAACTTTATAGTTAATTTGAATGTGCTAAATGAATAATTTATATGAAACTTATGTTAAAATGTATGATAATTTTTTTTTTATGCAACAAAATCGGGGATTCGGGGCGGGTATGCGGGATAGTCCCCTGACGGGGACGGGGAAAGGGAATTCCCCGAAACCTATTAAACAGGGATTGGTTAGGGGATGGGGCGAGGATGGAGAGCGGGGACGGGGATGGTAATGTCATAACCCGGCCCCTACCCGGCCCGTTGCCATCCCTAAGAGAGAGAGAGAGAGAGAGAGCATGTTTGGGGTTAGGGACGAGTGCGAGGGATTTGGAAAATAATAGTTTGCGAATGAAAATCTTGGTGAAAAATAAGCGCTCATTCGAAAAAGAGCCAAAAAAGTGTGGTCGGGCCACCAAAATTTGAGCATACAAAATACTTGGCGACCAAATTATAAATCAGCGACCAAGTTTTTTGT
>BJCG01001343.1:0-50690 GCA_005406145.1 Prunus yedoensis
TGCACAACCGCTCTTCCTCATCATTAGCCAGGCTCAATCTTCTCTAGAATCTCTTCGTTGCCACTGTGACAATCTGACAGGTAAACTCTTTTATTCCTCTTTAACTGTATTCCTAAATCCGTGATGAGCGAAGACATTAGGATTATGGTAAATGTGGCTGATTATTTTTCTTTATAAAGAAATCCCATTTCTGCAATTTGATTTTAGGGTTATCTTTGGGTATTTGATTACTATCGCAGATTTTATTTCCTTGTAAAGAAATTTGGTTTCTTCAATTTGATTTTAGGGTTATGTTTTGGTATTTGATTATTTTCCTTGTAGATTTTGGATGTGATGAAATTGAAGTAATCTTCTTTTTTTCTTTAAAAAAAATAAAATAAAATAATCCTAGGGTTTTTGTTCGAAGTAATGCCCTGCTCTAATTTAAAGGTTTATTGTTTGAATATTAGGAGGCAAGATGGAGTGTGACACAGGTAATAGTCCAGCCTTTTCATCTTTCTTCATAATCATTGTGACACTGGTTTGATTTAGCCTTTGGTTTTGCTTTGCCTCCACTTTTGGTGTTGGTTATGTTTGTATCTTGTTGCAATTGTCTTTTCTACTGTTTCTCTTGCTCCAAAATCTTAGGTTCTTGAATAATTATTGATGATATGTGCTCTATTTCTTGCTCCATTGTAATTAGTGATTTCTATTGAAATTAGTGCTTAATACATAAAGCCTTTAGTTTTAGTTCCTTTCTCTACTATTTAGTTTTAGTTTCCTAAAGTAACAAGAACTTGTGCTCTGTGTTCTAGAGTAACCGTTGAATGAGATTATTTTTTAACCAACACGTGGTCTGGTTTCTACAAGTTTTAGACTTTAAGTTCAGTTTGCTCTAAGTTGATTATATGTCATGCACAACACTAGAATAAGAATGATTTATCTAGATTTCTTGTAATTTGCTATGCCAACGATGATGCTATGTTTGGTTACTAGAATATGTCTTTTACTTTCTATATCTTTCACTGACAATTATTAAGAGGTAGTTTTAGCTTAATTTGGATATCATTTGAGTCTTTGCTCCCTCAAAACAATTGATTGTATATTACAATAAGTGTGTTGACTTGGTAAATGTTTCGAATAATGACATCAAGAAGTTGTCTTCTTCTACCTCCCCTGTATTTCCTAGCTCAAAAAATCTCAAATCCCTTCCTCAACATTTACATGCTGCCCCATCTTTCATTTCATTTCATCCTACTGGGTCTTAACCCATAAAGTCAAATATGGGCTGTGATTTTTGTAGATTTTCAGTTTGTCAATTTTTATTTGGACAAAGCATATGTAGAAAAAGGTAAGCATTCTGATTTGGTTTAATCATCAGATCTGATGCTGCACTTATTAGGCTAGCTTCAATCGTTTGGATCATAGAAGTTGTTTGGGTTATATTATCTTTCTCATATATATATATATATATATATATATATATATATATATATATATATATAATCTTATATATCTTTTGGCTCTTAAGTACTGTCTGCTATTGCTTCTCAAGAGTTTGAATGAAAGGGAAATGGGATTCGAGAATTTAAGGAATGCAAATGCTGACAATCATATAGATACATGAACCATTATCAATGTCCTTTAAACATATTTAGTATATGTGTTGCCATTAGAGATTATTAGAGGCAGCTATTAGGGGTGGGCATCAATCCGGCCGAACTGATGAAATTGGCCGAATCAAACCGAAATTACCGGTTTGGTTTGGTTTTGATTAAGAAAAAGTCAAATGTTTTGAAAACCAAACCGGACTATATATGGTTTGGTTTGGTTTGGTTTTGAACTTTTGTAAACTGGCTTAAACCAAACCGGACCGTTTATGTGTATATTTATTTATTTTATTTTATTTTATATGTGTAATACTCTAATTAGTTAATAACTATATATGAATATTTGAATTGAGCTATATTAGTTAGTGAAATATGAAGTTTTATGACCTTTTGAGCTTTATGATGGTTTCGTACTCTAGAAGATAATTTATGTAAGAAGTAAGTTGTGAATTTGTTGGTTATAATTGGGCTAATAATGTTGAAAGAATGCAAAAAGAAAGAGAATTGGGCCTAGGCCCAAACCGACCGAACCAAACCGAACCAAACCTTCTTAAATTGGTTTGGATTGGTTCGGTTTACCTTATAATTTTTATCCAAACCAAACCAAACCAAACCGTTATATTTTAATTGGTTCGGTCGTGATTTTGACATGAAACAGATCCAATCCTGACTGTGCCCATCCCTAGCAGCTATCATCTCTGTTATATCTTTTATTCACTGTTTCATTGCAGCATATTTTTGTTGATGATAAACTTGAACTTTTAGTTTCATTGTATTCACAAAATTTGGTTTTCCACAAAAATTAAAGTGACTGGTGCAAACTTAAGATAAAAATCTAATAATTTTGGTAGTTAATTTAAAAGATTAGTACAGTTTGCATATAATTTCTAGTTTCTATTAAAATTATTAAAACCTAACTAGAGTATTTGTGTGCAATCAAATTGTGACATGTCTTACCAACATAAGTGAGCCTCTTAAAAGTTTGTTTTTAATATTATTTTCTTATAGAGCACACAAACTTGCCATGAAACACATTATTGAATGAAGCTTCTATTTGGACCAAGAATTTGCAGACAAGGTTTGGAAATTATCTCTATTTAATTGAATTCAATCGAAGTTGTTGGACCATGAAAAGAAAAAAATTTATTAGCCTGTTGATGCTGCTGTTATATCTCACTTTCCATGCTAATATAATGCATTTTGCTTCAGTACTTGTCTTTCTTGTTTTGTCATCTAGTTGCTCACTCTATTTTCAATGTTAGATTATTGAATTACCTTCTAAATTCCCAATTAGTTATAGTTATGGTAGAGGCCAAATGCCACCGAGATTCAAAAATTTGGGTTAGAGCTTCTAGTTCTTTTTTAAGGTACAATAGTACACGTTGGCTAGAAACTTATTTTGGTAATATGTTGCAGGTATTCTTGTCCAACAGCGTATGATTTGGAGGGGTGGTCCAGAGTTGTAAATCTTTGCATCATGAGGAGGGTACAGTTCAGTGGACAGAAAAATTAAGGTCATGGGCTGAAGCTTTATACATTGTTCTGTTTGAAAGTCACGGCCAGGTTGGTGCATTTCTTAGCTATCTTAAATTTTTGTAATATACTTTTCATGTAGATACAATGGAAAAAAAGACGATAAAAGTAGGAGTTTTGATCTCTTCATTTTCAGTTTGGCAACTTTTTCTTATGTAATTGCTAGCTGCCATGAAACATTCACTTTCTTATGTAAATTGGGATATTTTGGTACCACTATATATGTTTGTTTCGATAATTGGTGGGCTTAATTTATTTCCACTTACAAGTGTAGACGAGAATGAACCTATAAGGGTTTATAGTAGTGATGAGGCAGATCGTGACGGAAATCAACTTGGTCATGGTAACTTCCATAAGTTCTTAAGCTTGATGGATGCATAATATGTTTCAGTCGTGACAGCTTTGGAGGAGAAGCTCATAAAGTGCCAAGGAAAGGTCAAACTTCTAAGTGACAATTATTTCCATGTAATTTGAGATCCACTACCTACTATTTACTAGATAGATTTGTTACTTTCATTAGGTTTTGTTTGCAGTGTAATTTTTAATGCGTTCTCAATGTTATTTGTTTTTAATGTGTAACACTTATTGTATATTAAATTAGTCTTTCATCAAAAAAAAAATTGTATATTAAATTAGTCTATCTAATTATATTATAGTGGATGCACAATTTTTTTAATAATAATATTACCCTTTTGTTTATTGATGGCTAAAATCCGTCAAGAAAAGAGGTGATAAGTGTCAACAAAAAGGTACGTTGACAGTTTAAAAGTGTCAAAGTTGACAATAAGTTGACGGTTTTCATTTAAACGTGACGCTTTTTAGCTGTCAAAAGAATCCTTTCTTTGATGGATAAAAAGCGTCAAGGATGTGGGTACCCTTTCCTGACACCGGCATTCCTGACGCTTTTCAGCCGTCAGCTAATGGCTATAGTGACGCCTTTTAGGTGTCAGGAAAGGGTGTTTTTCTTGTAGTGAATCATAATAAACATGGAGAAAGTAAGACAAACCCGTGAAAAACGAATTATATTGTTGAATAACTCCTCACAGCTTCCACCATGTATGCTGCAGCTAGAGATGAAGAGTGGTGTAGATGGTGTGGATTGTATGGATTGTGTTTGGGAAATGATGGGAAGGTGGAGGATGGAGTGATAGGTGGGGGAGAAGTGTATGAGGTTGTGGTTGATGAATGTTTGAGTGAGATGTGAGAGTAGTGCTGGGATGGGTGAACTTCTGGGAAATGGAAGAGAGGGAGTGTCAATCCCAGGATGTGATTGATGAAAGTTTTTGGAATGGAAATGGTATTTATAGGGAGAAGGAAAGGGGAAATCTGAATTGAATATGACTTCTACCTACAACACCTAACACACCAATCCAATTGAAAATCAGTTTCTTTTCTTATTTGGTTGTTGCACTTCACCAACAATCCCACTAAAAACAATAGCTCATGCATAGCTCATCATGACCAAGCCACAAAATAGCTCATGCTTAGGTTAGAATGACCAACAACTTCTTGGGCTCACGAATTGGATTTTGCTTAATCAATGATGACTTTGAGCCCACCATATTCAAGTTCAAAATTTCTTCTTTCCAACCACATGTCATTTGCCTCAATCCAAGGTTGGATGAAGAAGATAAGTCCGAAATGAATTTCTAACTCAATCTTCAATTTTTTCACGTTTTTGCACCATTTTGCTTCAAATGCCTCAAGTGGTATCTAGAGCTCAATGAACTAAATAACAAACACAAAATAGATTAAAAGCACAAGTTTTACTTTAAAACATATCCAAACAATAGGGTAGAGTGCTACAAAATGATACACAATTATGCATTGATCACATGTGCTGAAACACCTAAGCAAAACGGAGTTGCTGAGAGGAAAATTCAACATCTTGTGGAGATTGTAGGAGCTAGTTACAATCTAAAAATTTACCCAAAGCCTTGTGGGTAGAGGGTATGATGTCTGCAGCTTACGTAATCAATCTTTTCTCAATCCAAACAATATGAAGAGTCCTTATGAGATGATATTTGGAGAAAAGCCTATTGTGAAGCATCTTAGAGTTTTTGGCTCAATTTGTTATGTCAATGTTCCTGAGTCAATGAGAAGTAAGTTGGATGCAAAAACTAAAAAATGCATCTTTGTAGGCTATGATGTAAGGAAGAAGGGCTAGAAATGTTTGGATCTTGAAACCCATAATTTTGTTGTTTCAAGAGATGTGGTATTTGATGAAATCTCATCATATTATGATCTGAAAAGTGTCTCTGCTGATGATAAATTGAACTTCCACGAAATTGCTACAGTTAAGTTGCCAACATCTTCTAGTTCTCTAGTTGGTATCATCCTCCATCTATTGTATAGCAAGGTGAAAGGGGAGCCCTTGCTGTCCAAATGAAGAAGGGATGCAAAATGGAAATATTTCACAAGGAGATGATCATGAAACAAATCAAAGACCAAGAAGAGCAATTGTGAAACCTACTAGGTATTGAGATGAGAACTTTAGAAGCACATATTCGTGTTTCTTTGCAGGTCCAGTTGATGATGAAGAACTTTATTGTTATGAAGAAGCTAATGACGCTAAAGAATGGAGGCATGCCATGGATGAAGGAATGGCGACCCTTGTTAAAAATGAGACGTGGGACTCTGTGCCTAAACTTGAAAAAGTGCATCTTATCACATGTAAATGCGTCTCTAAATTGAAGAGGAAAGTTGATGCAAATGTATACAGATTCAAGGCTCTTTCAAAGGGACCATTTGAAGCTCTTCTTTAAAATTTGGACTGCTCTCCAAAAAATCACTTTAAGGGGGAGTGTTGAATATTAAAGTTGCTTTTTTGGAGCACTGAATGGTCACTTACTTTTTCATTTATCAATGTAATCTGTTAGTTTGGATAAATGTCCCTTGGTCTCTTCCATTAGCTTCAGCTATATATTTTTAGCTTGTGTGTCTTTGTCAGATACAAATAGACTCAAGTTGTGTATCTCTTTAGTAATCCCAACTCAGTTTTTGAGTAGTGATTCTACTAGAGTATTGTTACTTATCTTTCTAGCACGTTCTTCTTCTTCACAAGTGTGTTGTTTGATCTTGGGATAGTGTATTTTATTTTACACTACTCTAGGTTTTGTTTTTTCACAGACCCCAACTGTTCCCACCCTTAGAGAGCATCATTCAACAAATAGCCTCACCACCTTCGACTTCTTTGCCAACTTCATGAACAAATGTACAACAATTCTACCTACAACTTTTCGTTGTTCTCCATACACGACAAGTCATCGTGGATAAACGACATGGTGTGGATCATCTCAATGACGCACACCGCTGGCATGGCCTGCGAATGGGTTTTGGAGTATGTAGGACTTGAAATTGAAATTGGGTTTTGTTGATTCTTCTTGTTTGAGGGTATTTCTTGGTGAGAATTGTAGAGATGGAGAAAGGGGAGGTGGGGTGATGTCATTTTGGGTATGCAAATGAAATGGGCATGGTGGTCTTGAGTGGGTGGAGGACCTTGAAAGGTTGGGGATTTGCATGAATAGAGGAGATTTTGGGTTGAAATTATCTTTGCTGCACTTCTTGAATAGTGGAGACTTTGGTTTACCTATTGGAGCAAAACCTTACTTGATTGGGCGGACTTCTTGAAATTAGCTTTACCCATTGGAGCAAAACCTTACGATTTGGCAAGAGTCAATCTCGATAGACTGAAGGTTGGATCCCCAGGTTGACGTCGTGGACGACGTCGTTTTGGGGGCGGTGTTGCCTTCGGTCGGATAAGAGGGCAGCGAAGTACATGCACTTTTGGTGTTTGTTTCTCAAGCCTTTTGTATTGTGTGGTATGTTAGTATTGTGGGTTTGGGCGCTTTTGCGTTTGCTATGCTTTTTGATTTTCTCATTAGTTTCTGGAGTGTTGTATTTTTCAGCTTAGGAATTGCAATGTCTTGGAAATATTAATAAGATGATTAAAGGAGTGAAGAATGAGATGGCAGAGGTTCAGGCTTTATGTCAACCTTCTCACTATTTTCCTTGTCTCAAACGTTTAGGTTGGAATACTCCCCCTTGAAGCGATTAGGTCGAGCATGGATGCATTGGAGGTCACGAGTTCTCCTACTACTCCACACTTCCTATCCTTATGATTGAAGTTGTCTTCTCTCTCCCTTTTTATTGAGCTATCCTACATTGCTAAAAAAACACAGAAAACTTGAAACAGAAATAAAAGGATTAGGAAATTAAAATTAAAATGAAAAGGAAAATCAGCACACATCCAATTCCATACTTTAAAGTAACAAGCATCAAAGTAAATCAAACGAGCTTATGGAGTTTGTTCTTTCTCAAATATGATTATCCATATGGTGTGTGGATTTAATTAAGTATTCAGAAAAAGCAATTTAGCTATGGTGTTTAGTCTAAACACAAATTCCGAACCCATTAAGAACAAGAAGAACAATAGAGAACCAAGTAGAATTTAAACATGGTGTTTGTCTTCAACATCTACCTATTCATTCACTAATCAGTCCAAGAGTCATATGGTGTTTATGTAAACTTGAACAAGATAATTAATTAAGAACAAGTGAATGACACTAGAAACTTGAAATAACCAACATGCTACTTGAACCTCTTTTGTGTTGTGTAAGCTGGGACCCAAACCCAGTTCTCTTGCTTGGAGGCAATTGTCCTTTTCATTGGACTACAAATACAATTTATCAATTAACATCATCAACTTAAAAACATGAAACTGTCTTGTTATAAAAAATAAAATAGGAAAACCAAATAGAATCAAGCAATGTTACCAATCCCTGACAACAGTGCCAAAAACTTGTTGCGTCGATTCAACTTATGTCTAACACTTGTGTAAGGTACGAAACTATATGCAATGAATGAGTGTGTTGCCCCGGGATCTATTAAAACACTTGCAAGATACCTAAAAACAGGTAACATACCAGTGATGACATATGGTGTGGCTTGTGCCTTCTGCTGGGTCATAGAAATACACTGGCATGAGTAGTTAAACGCACTAACTGACCCCTCTAGTGTCTACCACCTCTACCTCGGAAGGTAGACCCATTACTGGATGAAGAACCGAGATGATGAAGAGGCACCATTTGGACTCTGGCAATGACCCTGACTACCTTGCCCTTGCTGGGCCATAGTTTCTTGTCTTGCAGTACCACTGAGAGAGAGAGAAAGGCACTCACATTTAAAGTGCCCAACTTGACCATAGTAGTAGAAATAGCCCGTACTACCTCTTTGACTTGGACCATCGCTTTGCACAAGATGTGGGCAATACCTCCTAAAGTGTCCAACCTATCCGCAGTTGTGACAAGCTGAGTTAGTTTGCCATGAAGAATCCCTAATCGTACTGGCCATCGACTGCTGATTGGAACCTTGGCCTAGGCCCAGATCTCCCACTACCTGAACTGGATCCACGTCCTCCGGACCAACCATTGCCCACAGAACCGGAACTGGATTCGCCTCTCTTTGATGGACCCTGACTCGGTCCACCAAAGCCAGATTTTCCTTGCGACGTCTTGTTGAACCCGCACTGAGTTTCTTCGACACACGGTCCGCTGCATATGCCAGTGCCCTCATGGTAGGATAAGTGGTTGCAGTGACCACTGCTTGAATGTCCAGCCATAGACCCTCCTCAAAAAGCTTACACTTCTTTTCTTCATTTGGAATCAGCTCAGGAGCAAACCTAGATAATTCATTAAACTTGTGCTCATATTCCAACACAAACATCGACCCCTGTTTCAAATGCAGGAATTTAGCTTTCTTTGCATTTCGGTACGAATTAGGGAAAAATTGTTCTTAAGATACGCTGAAACTCCGTCCAAGTGACGGCAGTAGGATCACCATAACCCTTACAAGTAGTCTTCCACCAATGAAGCATTTCCCTTCAGGAGGAAAGCAGCCAACCGAATTCGATCCTTATCAGGACACCTCATAACTTCAAATACTCTTTCTAGATCGGTGAGTCAATTTTCAGCTTCAACAGGGTCTACACTGTCAAAGAAGTCATGAGGCTCAAGTTCCTTGACTCTTTTGATGTTCGAAGCTTCAGTATTGCATCGCCTTGCAGGGCTGTAATGATTGTTCGAGTGAACTGGTCCAGCACATGGCGTAAATCAAACTCGTTCTCACCTGCTCCCTCATCGACAGGTGGAGGTGGAGGTGGTGCAGGTTCCTCTATCTTGGGAAAACGAGTCCTCGGTCTACCATGTCAAGGAGGCATGGTGCTATAAGGAAGAAAACAAAGGCGCCATTAGTTTCAAGAATGCATAAGAAGCATGAAGTTCAAAGAAAAATGAACTTAATGCTCTGATACCAAGTTGATAGGATCCGCTCCAAATTCCTCGGAATTCGGGACGAATCCTGTTTTTTCGGACATCAATCTGATGCCAGGGCCACTTAATAACAACATCCTCTTCTCCAAAACGGAAAAGAGGGACGAGATTTTTGCCGAAATTTCGGTAGGTCTCCCTTGAAAAACGGACATTTCAAAAAATTTTAACCTGTCAAAACATAATAAAGAAGTCCCAACAACAGCATACACAATATAAAAACACACAATTTACATAATAGGCCTCCAGCCTTACATCCAACCCTAGCATGAGCAATAATAAAGCATATCTAAAGAAATGCAGTTTAGAAACGAAAATAAAGTTCAACGGAAATCGAGACAAATGAAAGTTATCCTACAAGAGTTCGGGGCTCGATAGTTCAGGTCTCGACTTGGCTGCTCGATTTAGGTCAAACTACTGCCTAGAGGGCGCAAAACAGAAAACTTGTGGGTGGACAAAAACAAAGTTTATTATATTTGAAAACAACATACTAACCCCACCGTTTGGAAAAATGATGTTGAAAACATGCAATTGAAACCCAATGTATTCGTATATAGTCCATTAAAACTAAGGTAAGATCCATATCCCTTAATAGTATACTAATACTCAAACTCACTCAACACCCTTCCCTTTCTCCCAAACAACTCTAACAATCTAACCAGGGAATTGTTTGACTAGACCACATGGAAGAATCCGCAATTGACCATGTGGCTAGAGAACGAACTGTCCAACTGGGGGATTGGGCTTACCAGCACGCACAATAGAATCCTCAATACTCGTACGCCTGTGACAAGTCCTATGTGCCCAGACTAACCCCGGTAAGAGTCTACGAAACACTCCGTCAAGGGTGCCCGGGTTCCGACATCCAAGTATCCCATAATTCCAAGTATCTAATTCAAGTATTCCAAAACCGGGAAGGTACATAGGATAGTGCCTACAATACTCCAGACTAATATAAACCAAAACCCAAATCCCAACCCATATCCAAGTATAAATAGTAACTCTCAAAAATAGCATATAACAATTCAAAATAATCATAGTCTGTAAATATCCAAATATATTCCAATACTCCTATAACAATATTATATTCAAATATTAAAATAATATAATAAACTCAATAATCAAATAACTTACTATGCATAACTTTCCATCTTTGAAAATAATGATTTTATTTAAAAACAAAGTCCACTCATAGATAATACAAAGCAGCTTGACCCTGAGGGTCCTGCCTATTGAGTACGCTGGGCCGGAGTACCTATTGAAGAATACAAGGACTAGATTAAAAAAATACTTCGAAAGTGTGTGTACGACAAATGAGAAGTTCCTAAGGCCCAACTACATGTTTTGAATGGTGAAATAGCCTCAGAATATGCTAGGTCAATCGAGTAGTCAAACTTCCCAAATTTGGTTAATCGGGCCCACGACGTCCGATTTCTGATTCCAAAATTCCTATGGGTTCAACAAAGCTTACCAAACACGTCTTGCAAGTTTGGTCCAGATCGAGCGGTCGGATCGCTCTCAATTGCACGATTGAACGATCACCATTTTACGTAATCTTTGAATCATTGATTCGGAGTATCCGGGACTTTGATTCTCAATCCGCGAATTCCTACACGATCTTAGAGGTAAATAAATCAACATATTTAGAAATGGTGTCGATCCAACGGTCCGAACATATTGAACCAGGACAACACCTAATATGCGTAAATCCGATCGACCGCCAAACAATAAGCAAATTTAAATCTGAGCGTACCGTGGTGCTCGGGACGATATGGGCAACATTTTAGGACCAACATTTTAGGACCAGCAGTGCGTGGGTGGCTTAAAAAAATTATGGTGATCGAAAAATTCTTAAAACGCCCATCAATACCCATACTTACATGGTCAGGACAACTAGTGGAGTAACTTTTGCTCTTGGGCCATGATAAAAAAATGGTCGGAGCTTGCTGAAAATTTGAGCCAAAAACTGGTCAAAACTTAGATCGTAAAATGATTTCAAAACTTCAAATCAATCCTAGCCAACCCAACCCAACCATCAACAAAATCAAGTTGAAAGGATAACAAAGCATACCTGGATCGACAAAAATGGTGGCTGGAATCGTCTGAAACGACACCGGAAATTTTGAATAAAATTCGGCTGGTTTTCGAGCTTTTGATGGCGGCAGGGGTGGGCGGGGCGGATAGGCTGTGGCTGTCGATTGCTGCGGAGGAAGGGTGGGGTGGGGAAGAGGATGTTGGGTCGGTTCATGTGGGACCGATCCCGTCTCCTGGGTGGCCGAACAGGGAAACTACCGGCCGAAGAGTGGCCCGCTGGGGGGTTTTTGACAAGGGGTGAGGGTGAGGTGGTCGGAGAGAGAGAGAAGAATCTGATTGGTTTTTAAAATCCAACTTCGAAATATTTACGGTTTTGCCATTGCACTTTCGTTAATCATAACTTCTTCGTTAAAACTCCGTTTTAAGCTCACTACGTGTCTATAAACTCATATCAACGTGCTCTACGCAATGGTATGGTGACATTCAATTCCCCAAAATTCTACCGGATTAAAAAGTGACCAAAATGACCCTACCTCAAGGGCTAAATTGTAATTTCACAATTAAATCGATGAAATAAATGGTTAATAGTGGGTCAGGATGTTACACCTTCTATGAGCAAAATCATAGTCTTTTGACACCCACACATACTACAAGGCATACCACAGCAGAAACCAGGAGAGAACACGCAAGAGGAACACATAAACAACAATAAAAGGACCCTTGAGGAGCACTCCACTTCAACTCAAAATCGGACAAAGAAAACCTCTTATGACCAAGCATAGTTCTTTGGTCTGTGTAGAGTAATGAAGAGCACCACATCCCAACAACTACCACCAACGTTACTGCTACCACTGCCGCCGATGAAACAGAGACAAATATCAGCCATTAGGTATCACAACTTTCCCGAGGAGAGACACAATCCAGTGTCACCACACAAACAACAATAAAAAGACCCTTGAGAAGCACTCCACTTCAACTCAGAACCGGACAAAGAAAACCTCCTATGACCAAACATAGTTCTTTGGTCGGTGCGGAGTACAAAAGAGCACCACATCCCAAAACTGCCACCAACGTCGTTGCTACCACCGCCGTTCAAATAGAGACAAAACATCAATCACCAAGTATCACAACTCTCCCGAGGAGAGACACAATCAAGCATCACTATTGTTGCCACAGTTGAGACACAAAACAACACTAGCCACCTAGAACACTGCAAAAACAATCAAATAAAACAAACAAAAAAAAACCTAGATCCAAACAGATCTAGACTATCTAGGGAGGGGAAGGGGAGGACAAGAAGGGAAAATATGGGAAAAAAGAAGAAGAAAGGGAGATGAGGAAAGGAAGGGGAAGATGGGCGGAGGGGAGGAGGGGCAATGGCCACCACCCCTCGTAGCTTCCTCGCGGTTGATTGTCGGTAAGGAGAGTGTTTTGGTTATTATTTGTCCAGCTTTTTGAAAATATGAAAGACCGATTTAGGAGTAATTCGTATTTTAGGGACTTTTAGATAATTTTCCCTTCCCTTTTCCTTTTGATTAATGAAGTGTAGTTTGGGCTATTTTCTGAAAAATACAAATAGAACTCGTCACAGACATAGCTAACTGCTAGCCAAACCAACCGAAGCCACCACTAAAAATGAAAGACCTCATTTTTGTTGTTTTTTTAAAGACTTTTGAATGGAAAGTCGTAAAGCTTGAAGTTAGTTTCACTCATTTTTTTTTTTTTTTTTGGTAATGATGAACTTTCATTAAAAAGACCAAAGAAAGGTCAAAGAACCACCGAGACTACAAAACCAATCAAACGACATTAACCAGAAAAAGAAACCAAAGCAACAAGAAAAGGTAAAAGTATAGAAAAGCCACCAGAGAAAGTAAAAAATAAGATGAAAATACAGCATAACCAACAAATTGCATTGCATAGGGAGTGGAGGACAAGGTAGCCCATCACGAGAGAGAATGAAAATCAGGGAGGTTGGGGTCCCAATGACCCAAGCCTCAGTGCACATCCCTCAACGCATTGACGAAGCTATCCAATCCGCAGCTTGGTTGGCTTCCCTGGGGACCCAAGACCAATGGAGAAAAGGAAAGGAAGCTTTAAAAAGCTGAATCTCACGAAGAATTGGGTACAACTGCCAGTTGGAGAGGGAGGGATCCTTTTGAACAACAGAGTAACAGACCTTTCAGTCTATTTCCACAATACAATGAGATAAGCCCTTCCCATAGGAAAGCTTAAGCCCATCCAAAAGAGCTTGGCACTCAGCAATTTTAGCAAAATGAACCTGAAAACAATGAGCAACTCTATCCACCAAAATCCTTATAGAATTGCGGATAATAACACCAGAAGAGGGCCGCACCAATCACCTTATCCCACGAACTGTCACAATTAATTTTGAGAATATCATCAGGAGGAGCAATCCACATTGTAGATGGGGGAGGGTAGGGATGAGACCTCCTGATACATAGAGAATCCGAACCTGGTAATGGGAGAACAAGAAGAAATTCAAACATGCATCGGGTGGCCAACACAGACATAGAAGCAAGACTGGGCAAACTTAAAGCAAAATGATCATAGTGGAAGGAACATCGAGCTTTCCAAATGAACCAATTGGTGAAGGCAAAAACAGTAAGGATCCAACATTTCGCCTCCATACCAAAAGAACCACAATTTATAACCCCAGCAATCTACTCATCAAGCATAGTAACCTTTTAAGGATTAAGCTTATAAGAGAGAGGGCATGCAAACCAAACTTGCCTCGCCCAAGGGCAGAGAAACAAGAGATGTTCAATTGACTCTAGGAATTCATTACAAAGGGTACAAACTGGGGACAGACGAAGCTTTCGCTTGAATAAGGTGGAAAAAGTGGGAAGAAGACCAGCCATTGCCCGCCACAGAAAAAGCTTGATATTGGGGAGAGTATGGCAAGACCAAATAGTCTTCCAAACTAAAGGATCCACAGAGTGAGAAGAGCCAACAATATTGGGTAAACTTGGAGAACCATCAGCCAGTAATAACTAGATTTAACAGAATACTTACCATCCATAGTGAAAGGTCAAATGAAGCGATCATGTAGGCCCCTACTACCAAAGGGGAGAGCAAGGATAGCATTCCAGTTAGTCTATGAAATCAACCCATTAAGACGGGATAAATCCCAACTATGCGTCGTCCAATCCATAAGCTCAAACACAAGGACATGAGCGTTTAGAGGAAGCGGGAGCAGAGGCTGAAGGTAGGCATGAGAGCAGAAAGGCAACCACGGATCCTCTTACATCTTAATATTGGTGTCATTAAGAACTTGCCACCGAGCACCACGTAACAGAACATCTCTCCCAACCAAAAGACTATGCCAAGCCCAAGAGGCTCGGCCACCACTACCAGCCCCCATAAAAGACCAATTTGGAAAATAAAGACTTTTCAAAATATGAACCCAAAAATCTTGAGGATTGTTGATTATCCTCCAACATTGTTTTGCAAGAAGGGACTTATTGAAGGTAACAAAACTCCGAAAACCCAGGCCCCCAGTTGCTTTAGGTGTTCCCAAATCTGCCTAATTGCGCCAATGAATTTTGCTCCCATTATCAAACTCCCCCCACCAGAAATTTGCCAAAGCCATCTCAGCATCATGACATAAAGAGAGCAGCAAAAGGAAGCATGACATAGGGTAGGAGGGAATAGCAGTGGCGACAACGTTAATTAAAATTTTCTTACTCGCAAAGGTGTCTACCGCGCAAATCTCACGGCCTGGAGTTCCGGGCCGAAGGGATATGCGTTGACACTCGGCTTCCTGCTTTTGGATGCGGTGCGGTTGTGCACGAGCGTGCCAGCACGGTCTACCGTGCGTCAAGAGGTGCCTGGATGGAAATGGTTAAGTGTTCGCCTGTGTGGACTTGACTACTAAGCAAGCGATTGTGGCCGAGAGAGGAACTAATCTCGGCCGTTAGGGTTCACGGCCTGAGCTACAAGGCCGTTTACTGTGGTGTTGATGGTGGGTTTGGGGTGGTGCTCCGGCGCGTTGCTCAATGAGCGACGGTCGTATGATATATGGGGTGAATGAGCGAATAACAAGGATGATGCTCCGGAGCCTTGAAAATCAAGGGTCGTATGATATATTGATGAACGGATTTTCCTTACAAACTAAAACTACTCCTAGGAAAGCAGTAAAATATTGAAAGTGCATTAAGGAAAATATAAGTTGCTCCGTGGGAGGCTTTGGTTTGGAGTTTGAACCCTTTAAAATGTAGCTTGAGCCTTGTATTTATAGGAAGAGTTCCTGGAGGAGTAATCGAGGCTGAAAATCTGCATGGTGGAGCCTGATTAGAGCAAGTGGGGAGTCCATCGACATTTGGGATCGTGAAGTAGGGTGGTGTGACCCTATAAATCCTGGTGAATCTCGGCTGCCGCCTTGATCGTAGGTTCTACGCTTCTGGCCGTGGGGACGCAGTTATTGCTCTGATAGCTGGTTACCTAATCTCTCAAGTTGCAAGAATTATGTGAGAATGTCTACGTCTAATCACTCTATTCCTGTCGCCAAACCCTGACTTCAATCACTTCCCCCCTTCTCTCATGCATTAAATGCTCATTCGTGGCTAGTGGGTTTGCTGCAATAAACAGGGGCAATACCCTCATTAAATGAAGTATGGGACCCTACTGTCACGTGATGATTTGACTTTAACATCTCTGGCCGTGGTTTGGTTCGGCCTCGGCCTCGGCCTGTAATCGAGGCCGAGATGATCATGCCTTCGCAAATTTTCCTTTGTTTTTAGGAAGGCCAAACATCTTGGCGAACGCCACGTTTTAGCCTCACGAGCAAGTGTTAGGGCCGAGAAAAGGCGCTTCCTCGGCCGATTATGGCCGTGATTTATTAGGCACAAACAAAAGGTTAGTGTCTTCCCGCTCCACTCATGAATAACTTTAAGACCTGCTCCTTAATATACCCAAGAGCCTCCCTCTTGGACCAGCCCAGATAGTAAGCAGTCCAGATATTTACCAAGATAAGCATCTTCCCTTACTTGAGAATAGAATACACTGAACTTTAAGAGGAACAGAGACATTAGGACTAAAGAAAATATTGGATTTGGAAAAGTTAATTTCTTGCCCAGAAGCTGCACAGTAAAATATCCAAGAGATAAGACATCCGCTGACAGTTGGACGCAGTGGCTTTGATAAAAAAGGAGAGAATCATCAGCTAAAAATAAAATGGGACAAGAGTGGCTCCCATTACACAATTTAATCCCTGAAGGCACCCATCCCTATAGTCAGTAGTAATAAGATGTGAGAGGACATCAGTAACCATAATAAACAGATATAGGGATATAGGGTCCCCCTGACGGAGTCCTTGGGAAGGCTGAAAGAAACTCCCATTTTAACCATATAAGACCATAAAAAAGCTAACAGAAGAGAGGCAAGCCATGATCAGAGCGATCCATTTATGAAAGAACCCAACTTCTCTAAAACCCCCACCAAAAAATCCCATTCAAGGCGATCATAAGCCTTAGTCATTTCTAATTTAATACCCATGCATGAGACTGCCCTTTTTTTGTCTAAGTTTCATGAGCAATAAAAACATTGTCCAATATTTAATGATGCCCTACAAAGGCATTTTGAAAGGGGGACACAAGAGCAGGAAAAATCTTTTTTAGTATGTTGGACAATACTTTAGATAAGATTTTGTAAGCAAAGTTACAAAGGCTAATGGGATGAAAATGGCCAACCGTCTCAGGATTCGGACCTTAGGAATGAGCACAAGTTGCGTTTTGTTAATCTGAGCAAGCATCGATTCCAGATGAAAAAACTCCACGGAGGCCAAATAAATAATTGCATGGATAGTGGACCAATAATGTTAATAGAAATACCAAAAAACCCGTCTGGGCCAGGGGCTTTAGACAAGCCCAATTGGTGTACTGCAAGTTGAATTTCTTCCTCTGAAAAAGGTTGAACCAAATCAATATTCATTTGTGGGGAAACTAGCATCGGGTACACAATCTAATATGCCTCCCCAATTACGTGGCCCCTTTGTAGTAAACAACAATTTAAAATGATTCTCCAACTCCATGCGAATTTGAGCCTCAGTATCAATCCAAAGATTCTCTTTTTTGAGTTGAGTAATTGTATTTCTTTGACGCCGTTGATAGTAGAAAGATGGAAAAACCTTGTATTCTTATCCCCAGCATGGAGCCACCAGAATCGGGATCTTTGTTTCCAATGTTGTTCCTCAATTTTTCATAAATGGTCAATAAAATTTGAGAGGGAGGTAGCTTCTGCAGTCGGCTGAAGAGATGAATGGGTAGACTGAACATCTTGGAGTTGAGAAGAAAGCTAAGCAATCTCCAACTTATGATGCCCAAACTTGATTTTACTTCACTTCTTTAGCTCAACACAACAAAGGCCAAGCTTAGACACCTAGCTTGATGCGGGACCACCCCAAACAGTTCTTTGCCATGCATGTTTAATTATTTTTTCACATTCCGCATCATCAGCCCAATAAGATTCAAACTGAAAAGGTGGGGGTGCACGATGTGTAGGGTGAGACAAATGTAATAGGAGGGGACAATGATCTGACTCAAGATGAGCACCATGTAAAACAAGAGAATCTGGCCATTTTTGAACCCACTCCGCATTCCCTAGGGCCATATCAAGACGTTCTTAGAGATAGAACCTGCCCTCACGGAAACAATGCCAAGTAAACTTTTGCCCTTAAAACCCAAATCCGTAAGAGAGTTGACCGCCATGAAATCAAACAAAAACCATTGGCAAAAAGATTGACATGGAAGACCTCTATCCTTCTCAAAAGACCAAAGGAAGTCATTGAAATCGCCAATGCAAAGCCAAGGATGCCCATCCTTCCAATCCATCCTAGACCTGGCAGTCCAAAAGGCACTGTGCATGTTAAAGATAGGAGGGCCATAGAACCAAGACCCCCTAAAGGAAGTGCCAACTTGTTTCAAAGTAACTAGAGTATCCACAAGGTTGATGGAGTAACCAAGCACATGGACTTGAACCTCCTCAGTCCACTAAAGATAGAGCCTACCTAATGATCCCCGAGGGTCCACATAAAAACTAGAATGAAAACCCATTTGTTCCTTAATAATTCAAGTCGATAGCCTTCCATACGGGTTTCAGAAAGGAAGACCATAGAGGGGCAATTCCTCCGAATAAGCTCACGAAGAGCTCGAACTGTCTGAGATTGCCCCATACCCTAACAGTTCCAAGTGATCAGGCGCATGGAGACTGTGCAGCTATTGAAGGCTAGCCGCCACCACCTGAGACATTAAATGTCTCAACCCTAGCAAGAAAACTAATACAAACAAGAGACTCGAGTACATTCACATCAATGAGGGTGTCTTCATCCACAGACCCCAAGAAAGGAGACAAGTCTTTCCTCCACGCCCCCTTATCCCTTTACCACGTCCATGTCCTTTGATGGGGGGACTAGAAAATGATAAAGGGGGAAGCGCCACCACAGGGCTATCCGAAAGATAGGTTATAAGAGTTTTGGAAAATTTTGGATTTTACATGTTGTCTAGAAGGACCATATTAGATGTTCGTTTTGGAGGAGGAGAAATAACAACATCAGAGAACGGCAGAGACCCAGTATGACAGTTGTGATCGATAGAGTCAAAGGCTCGAAAGTGCCTAACAGAAGTTGGAGTGCAAAGCCTAGAGGGCCTAGCAATTGAATTAATATCTTCTGTTTGGAGAGGCCCAGTCTGAGTGGCCACAGACAAACAATTGGGCCCCCTTGGTGGTCCAATGATGGGCCAAGAGCGGTCCAATGATGGGTCCCCTTGGTGGGAGGGCAAGCGGAAGAATTAGCATCCGAATCAGCACAAGTAGCTCCACGAGGAAGCCGACTATGAAAGCCAACCTGCGAATTACCAACCCTCGTGAGGGTCTGACAGTCCGAGTACAAGTCCCGCAGATCTGAAGGGATTCCATCCAAATTTGGCACTTAATGTCCTCTGTTGTCGTCTAGTGGCTTGTCCTAGTGACCCACTTGCCCCCAATCCTGAGAAAGAATATGCCCGCGCCCCAAGGCACCGCCAAGTCCGAGGGTGCCTAGACTAGACCCAGTCTCAGTTTGTCGTTGGTAAGGTGGTCGGATAACTTTGGCCCTCAAGTCAGTAGTAAAAAGTCCAAAGCCACCATCAGGGAATAGACAAGAATCCATTATGTGGCCTAATCTCCCGCAATGATAACAGTAATCAGCAAGCCGTTCATATCTAATTTCTGCCTAGATCATTGGTTTATGAGGTCGAGGAAGCCAAAAGCCTTCGACAAGAGGTTTTTGGGCATCAAACAAAACAAGAAAATGTAAAAACCCACGATACCCATCTTCCTGTTCAGGGGCATCAACCTCTAAAACAGTCCCAATTGAAGCACCAATACAACGGGCATTGGCCTCAGTCGTTTTTTCCAAAGGGAGCTTGCAAACTTGAACCCAAAATGAAATTGTGCTGATCCACATCATCAATTTCCATACTTGCCCACCATCTATGAAGAAGGGACTGATGATTTGATTGCTGGAACAAAGTTGAGATCCTAAAGACCCTGTTTGGGTGGAGATACCAGTAAAGTGGCAGGGTGATAGAACCAAGCCAAATAACAATAGCAAAATGTGGGTTAGCTGTAAACCCTGAAATGCTAAGAGCTAAATTGTTGTTGGGGAATGTGGGTTTTGTAACAAAATCATCTGTTCCTATAGATAGGCCTTAAAAATTGGAAATACAGGCAAAAAAAATTTATGTAAGAAACCAATGCGGTCGCACCATAGCTCTTAGTACGTAGCAATTGTTTCAAGCATTGAAAAGAAAAGAAAAAGCAAGAAACGGTTCATCATCATAACAATTCCCAAGATAGATAATGGACGCCAAAAACAAAATCAAATTGGCTGTGTAGTAGGCCATCTCTTAATAGTACATCGACCAAAGAGGGAGGGGGTCTAGAGACCCAAACATGATGGCACACCCTCGCAATGGCCAAAGCTGCAGCATGATTGAATTGATAAAGTCTTGGGTAAATTTGCAAGACTTTTGGTGTTAAGAATTAGGCTTAAAAGTATTGAAAAGTCATTCATTTAACAAAGTTTTCAAAAGTCATTAATTTTTTGGATATCATAAAACTTTTAAAGACTTTTAAAATCAGAATTGAATACAACTAAACTTTTAAAGACTATTCAAAAGTCATAGTTGAATACCTCCAGACTTTTAAACTCATTAAAAGTCTTTAAAAGTTAGGGGGGTGTATCCAATTCTAACTTTTAGTGACTTTAATGAGTTTAAAAGTCTGAAGGTATTCAATTGTGACTTTTAAATAGTCTTTAAAAGTTTAGTTGTATTCAATTGTGAGTTTTAAAGAGTATTTAAAAGTTTTGAGGTATCCAAATGTTAATGACTTTTAAAAACTTTGTTAAATAAATGACTTTTCAATACTTTTAAAGCTAATTCTTATTACCAAAAGTCTTGCTAATTTACACCATACTTTATGAAAGTATTGGGGAGCTAAGAAGATAGAAACAAACCATATAGCTTACTATAACAAATGGGAACACCCACTCCACTAATAGGAACATGTATTTGGTCCTCCGAGAGATTTCAGTAAACTTTCCATTGCTCTAAGAGCAACAAACACATGACCATTTGCATCAACATGATATCGAAATACAATAACACTTAACACAACCAGAATGAGAAATTGAAATTCGAAATAAAAATACCTCATTGCATAAATAAACAATCAACCTTGTGTATATGCAACAGTTTTAACAAGAGAAATAAATTAGCTAAAACATGAAAATAAAATCAAAACTTCACTAGCTCGCGGCATCAAAGTCTGGACTAAACCCATAGCCGCTACATGTTTCTTAAACATTGATTCGCAATGGGTCAACTAACATGTCATCAGTACTGATATAATCAACACGAGTTTGTCATTCTTTACTTTCTCTCTTACCAACAAGTATTTGACATTAATGTGCTTGATATCGTCAGATCTCTTGTTGTTCTTTGCGAAAAATATAGCTGGTTGATTATCACAGAATTGGCCTCTCAATGGATTCAATCACGTTAATCCATCCCAATGATAAAATTCCTCAACCAACAAGAATCACATCTCGTGTTACTAATGAATTCTTGAAAATGAAGTAAATTATGATCACAGAGGCGAAGCTAGTAATTTGTTTGAATTGATGCAATCTTTCCATTTTGTATTTTGTCTATCTTTGAAGACAAGTTCATTGGGAGATCAGAAAATGCCTTGTCACAAGCTTGTTTTTTTTTTTTTTTTTTTTTTCTTTCTAATTTTTTGTTCCATGTATGCTGACTAGTTAATTCAACATATTTAAGATAAATTCAACATATTAATAAATATAAAAATAAGTATTTAAAAGTCTATAAACTCTATGACAAAAGTGTATGAAAGTTTGTCACTTAACTTTATAAAGTATGTAAAGTCATTAAGAATCTGTCAACTCTAGGAAAGTCACTCACTTAAAAAAGTCTTTTAAAAGTTAGAATTGGATACACCCCCCTTAGAATTGAATACAGACCAAGGACTGACCGAGAGGAGATTGACAACCATGTATTCATTTTCCTCCGTAATGGCAGGAGATATTCCTTCACTATATAATCTTGGCCTCACCAACTGCTCCCAAGACTTACGTAAAATCCCTTTAACAGCCCCGCGATTAAGGGCCTTGTCCGCCATGAGGACCCCAATGAAGAGCACACCAGCGATTACACACCACCGAGCTGAAGAGAATCCTCTAGTTGGATGACCAGTTGATTAGCTTCGAGTTCCATGCCCAAGGTGAGGGAGTAAGAGGGGAAAGAACTAGAGAGCTGAAAAAAGACCACAAAAGAAAAAAAAGATAAATAGGGAGACTAACCGTTTATGTGTAGGCTTCAAAAAATGTTGGCTTTCGTCTCTTGTGTTGAGAAGGCAACAACTTTTGATAAGGTCTCTTTAGAGCAAACCGTTTTGAGAGCAAGGAATTCACCATGGAGCCTCTTGGAGGCTGATGCTGTGAACGTTCTTAGATCTAGAGCAACTACTATGCTGTCTGTTCATCTTCTAAAGTAGAGAAAAAAATCCCAAGTGAAAAATCTGATGGGTTAGCTTAGGATTTGAGATAGGGCTTAGTATTTATACCTCCCACAAAAAAATTCCATGAAATCCCACATTTTAAAAAATCCTACGAAATTAGCAAATTTTTGATACCATAAGACTTTATGTTAGTTGTTTAAAATCTTGATTGAATACCACTAGATTTGACAACTCTGTTTTAAAAATCCTAATAGTCTTATTGAATATCACAAGATTTATTTAGATTATTTAAAAGTCTTAATTGAATACCACATGACTTTTTTTATCTCTAAATAGTCCTTTTAAAATCCTAATTGAAATACACCCCCTAAAAAGACAGTCGAAACTTGAGCGGGAGTGGAGAAGAAGTAAAGAAGGATATGGACAAGAAAAGGGAGAGGAGCAAGAAAAGAAAAAGGGAAGTGGAGAAACAAAAGCTAAGGGAATAAGGGAAAAAGCAAAAACAATTAGGTGCGAAAAAGCCCAAGAAAAGACTAAGAGCATCCACAATGGGCTCCCTAAATCACACCTCCTTAGACAAATTTTAGGGAGGCATTGTAAAAATGCAACTTCAACCATGCTCTCTATCCACCTCCTAAAATAAGGAGTCCTCTAGGAGCTCCTAAATCTGAAGAGAGAGAAAGGATCCTAATGGCTCCCTATAATTTAAATGTTGCCTTTTTTAATGAGTATTTCAAACATTTATTTAATGCTAACTATTTTTTATTTTATTTTTTTAATAGAGATAGACCAATCAAAAAGAGTTATAGCATTTATGACTCTTCAAATTAGAGAGTATGGTTGGAGTTGAAATTTTTTAGAGAGCTCCTAAAATAGCTTTCTTATATTTTTAGCTAAATTTTAGCTAAGAAATAGAGAGCATCGAATGCTCTAAGAAAAGGACAAGGAAAGGAATAAGAAAGAGTTTTTCGAGTTAAAACCCCGCCTTCTCGTGATTCACCCCATATGCTAAGTTCACACCCAATTCTATTTTCAAATTTCACAATTTCTAAGTAAACCCCACATCTATCTTCCAAACTACCCCCTAAATACAATGAGAAAAACTACTTAAAAAAAACTCATCAGCCTCACACCCACACCCCACTTTCTCCTTCTGTGTGGTGTTATGTCGAGCAGAAGCACGCGGAACCCTTCTCCGGTTTTTGGTGCGGTAGGAGTTTTAGGCACCTCAGTCTTTTCTGTGTCCATCTCTTCTGAAATGGCTCTCTCATTCTTTTCTTGGGGTTCCATCAATTCCACAGCCACACTTGGAGGGGTTACTGTTAGCAAAAGAGGAAAATTGTCAGAAATTATTCTTGAAAGCGATTCAATGGGAGGTTATCTCTTGTATTGAGAAACGAAAATCTGCGTGGCAACTGGAGAAATTATGCCTCGCATTATGGAAATCAGAAGGCTTTCTTCTTGTGTTCACCTCGATAAGTGGGAATGGATTTCTCGCAAGCAAATCAAGCTGCCCATGCTGCAGCAGCTCTGTCAACATGAGGGTGCGATCTATGCATTGGGCTCACAGCCTCCTCCTCTTTAGTTCTGGTTTTGGCTAAGGAGGGTTTGCCATGCCCCCTTGTAGTTAACTTTCTGTTATAAGGTAGTTTTACTTCTTGTATTTCCTTTTCACTCTCCTGGGAGGTATCGATGGCCTCCTGTGATTTACTTGTATTGCTCTGGGGACCTCCCCTGTTTCTGTTTGTTGTTGCCTTTGCCTTTTCGGGCTTTCTATCGAAGTATTTTCAGACCAAAAAATACACTAGGATCAAGCCACCAAATTTTTATCTCAGTCGTCCAGACCAATGAAAACAAATTGCATAATTAACACTATGAATTTAAGCATCTAAGTTAGTAATTACTAGAATCCTTAAGAACGTAAATAAAATGAAAACTAATGCAACAAGAAAAAATAAAAAAAATACTTAACGTCACCTCTAAAATCCCATTTGCACAAATACAATTAACAATCACCAAGAACCCAGATGATATGAACCCCAAAGAAAAGGAAAATGCAACCAAAACTTGAAGAAATATTGAACCAACTACTGAGGATCCTTTCAAATAAATACCATAAGAATAATAAATAACCGGATAACAGCAACTTCAGGTAAACAATTATAAATTCAGAAAAGACAAATAAAAAAATTACTCCCTGAACAAGAAGAAGACAAGTAGTCAAGAAGATAATAGCGATAGAATTACAAGAGGGTATTTTATGTCTTCATGAATGACAAATGAAGAGCAGTCATAACGAGAGAGCTCGATGATTGCCTAGACTTTGCAGGCAGTGGTTTTTTGTTTTTTTGTTGTTGATAGCAGTGAATATGTTCTTAATTTGAGCAATCAGCAACCAAAGAAAAGTATGGAGTTTTAAACACAATAATAAGTTGGATGACCTTTTTGTCTTTTTACACAATAATAAAATTTAGGAGTTTAATGATTTAAGATATTGGGGTGAACAAAGAAGAGTACGGGGTTTAAATAGAAAAACTCTAAAGAAATCCTTCACCCAAAAAACGAAAAAGGAAATCAGATGGTGACTGAAGGAGACTAGCAAACAACGGGAAGGAGATAGAGTAATGGTTTGGTCGGGGGTATAGAGGAGGAAGTGAAGAAGGCAAATACCACATAACAGGGTATGAATATCTCATGTTAACAGAGAGATAAAGGAAAAAGTCAGTATCTAGTTTCACTCGTTTAGATTAGAATGCTGAAATTTTTTAACGTTTCCGACATAAATCAAAGATGCACGAGAGCTGTTGTGGATATGCTTCAACCAGATTCACAAACTAATCAGGAGCTACAGCATACACTGTCAGACTTAATGACACGCTGTCTCTTCTCCTTCAAAGTTGTCAATTTCGTCTGGGTTTAAACCCATTACCAAGTATTATCAGCCATTCTCAAATCCTGCGCTGCCCTCTTAGCCATCAACTTTGGGAAGGCTCTTCATGGTTATGTGGTCAAACAAGGCCATCTTTCTGCCACTTATCTCATAAGCACTGCTTAACATGTTATGCCAAATGTTGCTGCATTGGTGACTGCAAAACACTTTTTTGTCAAATGGGTTACTCGGATCCGTCATTTGGAACATTGGTCTATCTGGGTTTCTGCATCTCGAAATTATGATGCTGAGGTAATGAGGGTTGTTTCATGAAATGCGTGTAGATGGGAAGGCTAAAAACCCAATTCTGTTACCATTGCTATCTTTCTACCTGTGTGTGCTCGGTTAGGGATTTGCATGCAGGGAAGTGCGTGCACTCTTATGTGATGAAGTCTGGATTGGAACAAGATGTCTTGTCGGAAATGCCCTTGTATCAATGTATTCAAAATGTGGCTAGTTTCTGGTGATGCCTATGCTGTGTTTAATAGCAATTACTGACAAAGATGTCGTTTCATGGAATGCAATATTGCAGGGTTTGCAGAAATAGTTTCATAAATGATGCATTCAAGTTATTCAGTTGGATGCTCAATGGACCAGTGGAACCAATTATGCAACTATTGCAAATATTATGGCCGTTTGTGCTTCTTTAGATAAAGACGTTGCCTACTGCTCTGGCAGAGAGATCCATTGTTATGTGCTGCACCGGAATGAATTGGCAGCAGATGTTTCGGTGTGCAATGCTTGGTAAGTTTCTATTTACAACTTGGACGAATGCAAGAAGCAGAATCCTTGTTCCACAGGATGAAATCAAGAGATTTGGTTTCATGGAATGCAATTATTGCAGGATATGCATCAAATGGTGAGTGTCAAAAGCGTTGGAGTTGTTTGGAAAATTACTCGCTCTGCAGATGATCAGGCCAGATTCTGTAAGTATAGTCAGCATTCTTCCTGCTTGTTCACATTTACAAAACTTGGAGGTGGGGAAAAAGATCCATGGGTACATTCTTCGACATCCTAGACTATTTGAGGCAACAGCAGTTGGAAATGCCATGGTTAGTTTTTATTCAAAATGCTACAAAATAGAAGCAGCTTTCAAGACTTTTTGATGATTTTGAGGAGAGATTTGATATCATGGAATACCATGCTAGTTGCCTTTGCAGTGATTGGGCATAGTACAGAGTTCCTCAACCTATTAGATGATATGCTAAGGGATGGCATGAGGCCTGACCATATAACCATCTTGACCATAATACAATTTTGTGCTGCAATTTTGAGAGTAGGAAAGGTTAAAGAAATTCATAGCTACTCAATTAGGGCTGGGTTTTTGCGTGATGATATTGAGCCTACTATTGCAAATGCAATCCTGGATGCATATGCCAAATGTGGTAACATGAAGTATGCATTCAACATTTTTCAGAGTTTATTGGGTAAAAGGAATTTGGTTACTTGCAATACAATGATTTCAGCTTATGTGAATTGTGGGTCACGCGATGATGCATATATCATATTTAACTGCATGTCTGAAACAGATCTCACCACTTGGAATCTAATGGTTCGAGCTTATGCTGAAAATGATTGTCCTGCTCAAGCTCTCGCCTGTTCCATGAGTTACAAGCTCAAGGAATGAAGCCTGATGCGATGACCATTATGAGCCTCCTTCCTGTATCTGCTCAAATGGCCTCAGTCCACCTGCTGAGGCAGTGTCATGGATATGTGGTGAGAGCTTGTCTTGATGACTTGTGCTTGAAGGGAGCTCTGTTAGATATGTATGCAAAATGTGGTTCCATAGTATGTGCTTATAAGCTCTTTCACTCAAGCCTGCACAAGGATCTTGTTATGTTTACAGCTATGGTTGGTGGGTTGCTATGCATGGTAGGGGAGAAGAAGCACTGAAGGTCTTCTTTCATATGCTGGACTTGGGTGTCAAGCCAGATAATGTTATTATTACTGCTGTTTTATCAGCTTGCAGTCATGCTGGCCTGGTGGATGAAGGGTTGAAGATATTTTATTCAATAGAAGAGATTCATGGGGTCAAACCAACAATGGAACAGTATGCTTGTGTGGTGGATCTCCTTGCTAGAGGTGGACGAATTGAGGATGCATTTTCTTTTGTGTCGAGGATGCCTATTGAAGCTAATGCTAACATATGGGGAACACTGCTGGGTGCTTGCAGGACTCATCATGAGGTGGAATTGGGCCGTGTTGTGGCAGATCATCTCTTTGAAATTGAAGCTAATAATATTGGGAACTATGTGGTGATGTCAAATCTATATGCAGCAGAAGCTAGATGGGATGGGGTCATGGAGGTAAGAAGGATGATGAGAACTAGAGACATAAAAAAGCCAGCGGGATGCAGCTGGATAGAGGTGGAGAGGAGGAAGAACCTTTTTATGGCTGGAGACTGGTCCCATCCAGAAAGAAGCATTATCTACAGTACGTTAAGTGCATTGGACCAACAAATGAAAGAGCCAGTTTAAACAATACTTTGTCAATGCCTAGGTTTCTGAATGCAGAATCTTTCTGTTAGGTTGGCATTTAGATTCAGCATTCTACTTGACTGCTCCATACATGATACTTTTGTTTCGGTGGTCAAACCCAATTTGTTATGCCAGTTTCATGCAAGCATATGGGGTGCTTTGCTGCTGCTTCAGAAAAATCTCAAATCTTGGATAAGCGTGACTTTCATTTGACCAACGGCCTACTTGAGCCGAGCCGATCAGCTGGCATCACTTCATATGAACTAAAAACAAGTTAACTTATGTCATGTGGATGTGAGAGTTCATTGGTTTGTTCCTTGGTGGTAAATCTCACTAAGAGCTTACATGCAGCTCTCACCGAGTCTGGAACATGGTTATGATTCTTACATCTTTCACCTGCGTAGATTCTTTTCCCCATTCCAATGGGAGAAGCATAGGGCGCGGCTTGTGTACTAATTCGCCAGTAATTCCCATAATGGCCACATGCTTACAGAAAGAAGACACATGTTTAAGAATTCTTAGGCACACAGTTAAGGACTATCTCTCTGTTGAACACTACGCTAAGGTCAAGTTCGTACTACAGACATGCTCCCTAGCACGGCCAGAAGGTGCTTACCCAGCCAATATGTTCTTCAAGGCCCGCTGCCTGCCACCCAGAAATACTCAACTGGCAAAGAAGACGCCAAAATTCCTTCCATGAGGAGTTTGAATTCAAATCATCTTCATGTATAATGGATCCTCTAAGGTCAGGAATGAAAACATTCTAAGGATCCTCTATGCATGATCCGTGGATCTGCCGACCTAGGAATCCTTGTAGAATATGAAGCCATCTTTTATGAGGCAAATGCTTGGTTGGAGTTTGTTTTGAATTTGTTCGAGTGGCTTCAAACTGGTAATGTCAAAACAAAATATGCTTCAAACTGGGAATGTCTCAGCATGCAAGCGAGTCCCCAGAGCCATACTTCTAAGGACAAGCATTGTCCTACTTCTACTTCTGCAAGGATCATTGCCTCTTATTTGGGCAAAGGTTCCAATTGATGCCAGCAAGGCAGCAGTGTAAAACCTCTAAACTCCAACATATATTCTTTTAACTACTTGCTGGAAACCAAATATAGGAAATTTGTTATGGAAATCCTGTCTTTCTTGTATCAGGAAAAAAAAGAAAAAAAGAAGAAAGAACATTCCTTCACTTAAGTTGGAATAACAAGATATAATCAATTCAAAGAATACCCATCCAAGCAACGGTCTTGTAGCTCAAGTGGTTACGAGCATGTACCCCTGCACCCGACGTCATAGGTTCGATTCCTCTCTCCCCCAATATCTTTAACAAATATCCATCCAAGCTCAAGCACCTCCCTAGAATATCAGATCTCTTGTTGAGGACATTTGGCATCTACTACAATTTGTTCCTCAGGTGTTGATCAAGCATATCTTTCTTGAAGCAAATATGACTGTCGATACTCTTGCCAAGAAGTAACATATGTATATTAATTTTTGTATTTGGTTTACTAATTTCCTTTTTGATGTTTTGTATAGATAACTGTTTGACTTGTTTGGTTTTCAGATCCCTCATTTACACATTTTTAATGCAAATCACATTGACAGGACGTGTGATTTTTGTGTTGCACTAACATTATTATATATCATTATAAAATTTATAGACCAATAAATCTAAAAATATATACTAAAACATACATTAGAAAATGAACAATAAAGAATTACTGCAATTGAGACCCCCCAAAATTATGTTTTATTTATAATATGTATATTATTGTTGTATAGTAGACAATATTGAAGATCTATAAATTATGTCAAATGTTTTTTTTTTTCTTTCTTCTTTATGATTAATTTATAACATAATTACATAAATAAACATTTTGATTTATTTTTTTTATTTTTATAATCTTTTCTTTATCAAACAATAAAATAGTGAATTTCTGAATTAAAGGGTATAAATGGTTTGTTATTGATCATTATTTTTAGTTTTTATTTGGATGGAAAATGGACAAAGATGCTCTGATGAATTTCAAAATAAAAGTTGCCAGAAGTAGACGAATGTGGTATATCAGGATATGCATGAAGTATGAAGTGGCAAGTTGTCAATTTATTTATTTATTTTAAATTTATTGAGCACACGCCGCTTTAATTCAGGTGGCATTTGTGAAAATTTCCCTCAAAGAAATTATTGAACATCTTTTCCTTGTCGAACAAAGGTTTTGGGTTCAACAAAGCGGAAAGACTCAAACTTCACGTTCCTTACATGGCTTGTGTTTCAAAACAGCAAATCGACCAATTGGATGAATAATGCTTTGAAGCCGAAAAAGAGTGACTGAAGGTTTTTAATTGTGTGGCTCGTATCAAAGTCACAACTACTTAACTAGTCTCAGATGAGTCCACAAATAATATCACTAAATCCTGAAATGCTATCTTTGCAGTGTGAGTTATAATCCAGATTTGTGTGAGCTTGCCTTGTAAGTATCATTGCCCTTAGTTGAATGACTTCAGTTTTGTGGATCTGCTGATTTTCTGCAAAAATTGTCCTCGAAGGTTTGTGAAATACATGCAAATACAACCGGCCAAGCCATTCCGGAAGAGAATGAGTAAGTTTATCAAGCTGGGTTGTTTCTTACAGTAATACTATGCGCTGTACTTCATTTTTGCTGTCATCAAACTGGGATTTTAGCCTTTCCATTCTCAGGGCCTTGAGCATTCCTGAAGTTGAAAAATCCGGCAATTCCTCGTCCTTTGGCAAGTTGTTCCAGCTCTTCAAGTTTTTTCTTCAGCAGCTCAACTTCTCTTGCTAAATCTTCATCTCTTTGTCTCATTGCCTAGAACAATAAACAACGGTTGTAAGTGAAATGCGGGGCATGCTGTTATTATCTTCAAAGCAATACATATATTCACAAACAGTTGATTGTGATGTTTTAAAAAATAATTTATTTATTTCATTTAGCAAATATTTATGTATATAATTGTCATGATGTTTTTTTTTTCTTCTTTTATTTGCAAACCTGACAGGGTTACATGAAAATACAGATAGACCTCAGGAGTGTATGTGCAATTTTGAGGTTAAATTGTCATTTGGAGAATTTTTTTTTATGACATCAACAATTTTTGGATGGAAACTTAACAGAAGGAATATTGTGAAAACAATTTGAAACCTTAGGGGATGTTAGTGTAATTTTTGAAACCTTGGAGGTTTTGTGAAAACACCAAAAACCTAAAGAAGTTCTAGCATAAATATGAAGAGATAACACAACGATTTAGAATGTCAAATAGATAGTTTAAAGTTCAGTTTTTTATATAGTGATGCAAGACTTACCCGATGTAAGGTAGCATGAACATAGAGAAAGATTAGTGAAATTTTTGGAAGGTAAACTAAGCAACAAGATACTATAACTAGATGCAATCATGGCTGTTTCCTTATGCTACAATAGTATGAGTGCGTACCTCTAATTCCTGTCTACGTAGCTCTCCTTTCTTGCTTCTGATCTTGAGCTTCTTTGCACTTCAAAAATAACTGCAGCGCCTCCAACCTATAAGAGATACAATAATGATTCATAACTTATATAATTAAAAATCTCCTAAACCCTACTTTGGGCAAGGATATCTTCTAAGTTCCTTTCTCTAAATTGAAAGGGGAAGAATAAGAAAGAGCTGGTTTAAACAATGAACGTATGGAGTGGTCTATCAGCTGGAGAGAAAGTATTAATCACATATCATAGTATTAATTCCATAGCAATCCCATGACAAGAACTTGTACATCATTTGGCTTTACAGTGAAACAAAGGTAATCTGAGGTTACTCATCACTTGTAATACTGTAATGAGCAACATTTGTCTGGTTTTCTGACAAATTATGCTGCGTTAGCATTTTCCACAAGCAATAGAATTTCAAATGTAACCCACAAGAGGTTTTGGCATTTCACCATGTATTAGGGCTCCATGAACTATGGTATAGTGTACAACCGAAGCAACTAGTGGGTCACATAGGTGCAGGACAACGTAACTTTATAAAGACTTATTCGGGAGGGGACTGCTTCTGAGGAAGCACTTTTTCTTGGATAGCCTTTTTGCTAGAAGCAGAGTAATATTTTTCTTAAAAATACAATTACTTCCTGAAAATGCACTTGAAAGTGCTTCGTTAAGGAAGCACCTATCAGGTGCACTTTTAACTATTCTTCTAAAAACGAAGCACTTTTAACTATTTCTCTGAACACTGTCAAAAGGGCTTTTGAGAATCTGAAAGTCTTTTAGCACTTCTAAAGGCAATCCCCAATAGGTCCTATATATTGCAATGTAGTACCAGTGCATAAAATTCATGCACTACTGGCAAGTATTTAGTAAAAAAATTATGCACATGAAGCATGCCAAATTGAATTTTATGGGAAGATTCTTACTTTCTTGAATTGATCTGCATGCATTATGACCCCAGAAAATTAAACAGTGACCAAGTTCAAAATTATTTGGCCAAAGACCATCTAGCCAAATCTAAGGCACTTAAAGGCACAGTAGCATGCCCATGCCCAAAATACGAACCAGTACAGCTGGCTCGCTCGTTATGAGCAATTTGGGGTTGCTTCAGGTCTCCTTTAAGACTTTCCCTGTTTAAATTGTGTATTATTCAGCAGTATTGAACAGACATTCGCTAGTTGGCAAAGACTATTTGTCCAAGGGTAAATTGGTAACAGTAATTACAAGTTACAAGTTCATTTGCAAGGGATTCTAGAGGAATTTCTTATGGGGTGCATTTGATGTTCTGCACTAAGTTTTTCTGAGCATGTGTCATTTAAGATTGTGGAAGGTATCAGGCGAGCACTGGACTAAAAAAAGGTTCTAAAAAAAACTCAATTTTTCGTGATCTTTGCAGAAAAATTATTTTTTTGACTCATTTTAATAATGTTGAGTTGCCTGAGGTTGTGCATTTCATGTCCTAAACATCTAATGTTGATAAAAAAATGAAAGGAAGGGATGTACGGTACACAGGTTCAACTGGAGAGGAGTGTTTGATGCCAAATTCCTATTATATGGCATTGGTGGGAACCTTGGATCTGAACCGCAGCTTTTGGTTGTTCGGCAGCTTGGTGCACAAAGGCCCCTGTGTGGTTTTCTTTGTTTTGGAGTGCAGCTTTGGGGTGAATTCTAACCTTGGACCACTTAATGAAAAAGGAATAGTCTTCAGTCAAAGAGGGGGCAGACTACTAATAGATGTTTCTTTTGGGGAGAAGAAAGTTCGATTTTGGAGATTAAGATTCTGTTTGTGAGGCTTCGTTCTCTTAGGTTACCAGCACTTCAGATTTGTTGTTTGATTACATAATTGAGTTTATTTTAAGTTTATGTTCATTGATTGTAAACTACTGGTATGCCTATGTTTTACCTGTAGAAATGCAAAAAAAAATGCTTATCATTTGTAATTCAGTATGCCAGTTACATCTTTTATAACATCTTAGACTAGGGACAAAAATGAGAGTTTCATAGTACCGTGAACACAAAGAGCTCCCCAAGAAGATCTGCAGCAGCTTGGACAGCTTTCTCCTCGTTCAGTGGGCGTATTGCAACATCAGTTGCATGACCATAAATCCGTCTTTGCACATTTGTTGTAAATCGATGATTTGCCTGATTCAATATCAAAATGGGAAAAGAAAAAAAAATTATGTATAATATAGTGCATGTAACTAGAGAGAAATTATGTATTAAAAAAAAAAATTGTTAACCAATCAAGAAACTGCTGAACACTAGATGATTTCTATACCAAATGGACATTTATAACTTTTATTTATTTGTGGGTGATTATAGGCTGACCGGTGGGGTGGGAGCTAAACACAAACTGCATAACCTAAATGAAGAACATAAGAATCAAAGTATGACATGTATCCATCAAAAAGCAGACATTGGATAGGAAGGTGGATGAAACATGAACTAGCGGATAATAACATGAATCAATTAAAACATGAACACCACAGACATGTGGTGCACATGGTCCAAGAAAGTAGCAGCCAGAAACCATAGATTAAAGCAACTGTGGACTTGTTATGAAATAGAACTCTATGCAGAAAATAAACAATGATGGCAACTACTAAAATAATTTAAAGGGGAAACTATCTGGAAGTGCAATTTCCCACTGGCAGTGGAAGAGAAAAAGTAGAACTTCCACTAGCTATGGAAGAAAAAGCTCAAGAATATAGTCAATATACATACAGAAATTAGAAATGGCTACAGATTGCATGTGAGAAATTCAACAAGTATATGAACCAAATATGATCTGAAAATGCAGCATCCATATTCCAGGGGTAACAAACCGTTTTGAACGGGAATGGCATACTGCAGCATAATCATGATCATTTCTTTACCCATACAGATCACAAAAGACTTTATATACTTAAAAGTTTATCCATTAGTATAGTAATCAAGAACTTATTGCAGCTTAGTGTCGTCTAAAATGCCCCACTCCACATAATTTACTAGACATGCATAATTTATGCAAAATGTAATACTATTTAAACCGGCAAAGCTAGAACAAAGCAACGACAACCCAAACGCCAAAACAAAAACAAACAAAAAAATCAATTTTTAATATACAATTTGAAAATATCAAAGAACTCGCCTCAAAAGTGACCATGGAGATGGCTTAAAATGAAAAATTAATATTTACAGTTGAACACCCAAATGAGCACAAAGATGAAGGCCCAACACCAAGCGAATACGAGAGAAAACCGGGAGAACCCACGCAGGAAAATCAGGTTTAAGGCAAACCCATATAATAAAATAGCTTAAAAACAAAGAGAATGAAAACAGAAAATGCTGGTAAAAGAGGAAAAATAGAGAACCTGGGCAATGCTACGATGAACTGCCTAAATCGCGGGTGCAAGCCAGCCTCTCGCTTGAGCCGATTAGCAATGGGTTTGGAGATGGTTTTGAGGGCAAGGGTTGCTAACTTTACCGCTGGAAGGACCATAACTTTCTGCCTATTTCTGTTTTGGAGTGGTGAATTTGTGTGCTTCGAAGGCTATGGGACTAAGAACTGAGACCAGAGCTTTTGAGTCATGGACTTGTACGGAATGATGGAATTCTGATTTGGAGAGAAAAAAGAAAAATGTCGACGCTGCTTCGTGGGTGACAAGTCGTCAGTGGAGCGTCATCACTTCCATTTCTGGACAGGGCTGCGAAGATGCGTGGGAGAGAGTTTTGAGGGGTCAATTTGTAATTTCGACAAGAGTGGTGGTATTTCGGGCTATTCAGGGAAAGACACGATATACAAATACGAAATTGTACACTGCCGTTTTCCCATGGTGAACCATCACCCGGTTGAGAATTGACCCCCAAATTATTTTATCGGAAATAAAGACATGAAATACATAATAGCAATCTACCCCCTACCGTCAATTCTTCAAAGCTCAACCAATTTCCGTCAATAGTGAAGACAAATTCATAATTTAAGGAAAATAAGAATTATACCCCATTAAAATACTACATAATAGTAAAACAAAAATTTGAAAAATCATAATTGGAGGTGTGGTGGTCAAGATTTTCGAGGGGTAGCAACTGTTGTCGTAGTAGTTGACGAAGTTTCTGGGGGAAAGGGAAGGAAGTGGGGCTGGTGAGGTATTAGAGAGCAGTTCCAGCAGGTCAGGCTGGGGGGGGGGGGGGGGGGGGGGTTTGGGCCAAAATCATGTTTCCAACAGCAAAATGCAACTCGGGCAGGAGGTGGGACCTAGCGAACTGGGCAGGCCCGAGGGCAAGTCCAGCCCCAGGTCCAAAACGAGGGCGAGCTGACGTCATGATGACGTCAGTGCTACAGTACATCGCTACAGTTGCAGCGCACAGTACCACTCTGCAACTGTCGCAACTCTGGGCTGTCCGATCAGAATTTTTCCTCAAATCCAACGGCAGCCAATTTTGGTACAATAAAAAAATGAAAAAAAATCAAATTTTTTTTATAAAAATACTGAAATTTTTTTCTATAAATACCAACCAATACTCTTCATTTTTAATGCCAAATCCTCATACATTTTATTCAAGTTTTAAAATGTATCTTAAATTCGAAATTTGAAATTTATCTGAAATTTTATTTTTGAAATTATCTTAATTTGAAATCGAAAATCTTATCCGATATGAATAGTATTGACACGTAGGAACCCAAAATCTTACCCGAAAATATTATCCAAAATAATTGTTTATGTAAAAAAGTTGTGAAAAAAACAAAAAAAATGATAGTAGTTGCCATGGCAAGGGTTTGACTGCTGGAAACACACATAGCTTAATATGCAAGGGTAGCCACTATTCACGTAAATAGTATCAGCCCTAGCCCCCCCTTGCCATGGCAGGGTTGACTGCTGGAAATGCTCTTAGAGGAAGTTGGTTGGATTGCAAAAGGTTAAAGGGGAGAATTTGGAGAGATGAGATGTTGAACGCTTTTTAGCTAAGTTCAAGCCCACTGCGGTTTGACAAATTCCACCAATCGATGCAACATTATATATTAGACGGGTCGAGATCTAGTGAGAACGCCTATGTGAGAACATAACATGATAACACCGTTGGATCTATCTAACGGCTGTATGAAAAACAATAGTAAGTGTAAGTGTTGTATTAGAACGAAGCCTTCTCTATCTTCTCCCTCCAAAACGTCCCCTCCAAAACAGAAGTCCTCTCCAAAACCAGCTGTTTGCTCAGTTCAATGAGAATGCCATTATTTTATCAGCTTTAATTGAGGAAGAACTGTAACACTGAAGAGAGAGCACCCCTGTTAATCGTTTTTTTCGGTTTGAGGAATAACAAATAAATGGTACCTTCATTTTCTGGGTTTCCCATTCAGGCGAAACAAAGGAATCTTGGATTTTATAATTTCATCTTTGTGGTTGAGTTTTTGGAGTCAGAACATACGTCAATCCTTGAGCAATGTCGAAACTGGCGTTGAGTTGGAAAGTGATGACCATACCGTTGTGATTCTGCTCTGTTGGTTATGAAATCGTTGAGCGCGGGCGAAACAGGGGTTGAGGAAGATGAAAGTGATTGGGGTTGACGTTCCAAATCTAAAAGGGCTATGTTACGTTGTTATATTTGTTGAAATTTTGAAGTTGTAAATCAGTTACGAGGTAAGCCATATACTGTATTTGTCAATTTCATTATTGGGCATCAGCATGAATCACTTTTGTTGTATGTATGACTTTAATGTTTCAGTAGAGAGTGATTTGCATGTCATATGTTAGTTAATATATATTTTAAAGCTGTTTGAAAGCATGTGCCAAATATTGGGCATCATCATGAGTCAGATTAGGTTGTATGTATGTCTTTAATGTTTCACTAGAGAGTCATTTTGATGTCTTATGTTAGTTGATATATATTTTAAAGCTGTTTGAAAGCATGTGCCAAATATTGGGCATCAGCATGAGTTACGTTAGTGTGTATGTAGGTCTTTAATGTTTCACAAATAGTGATTTTCATGTCATATATAATGGTGGTGATGTGATATTCAGGGTTAAATTGCAAGAACTGTGAAATGGAGTGCGAAGGACAGGTGACATCGGAAGTTAGTTCGGACTTGAAACCAAAATTGGGACTTGAATTTGATTGCGTGAGGATGTGTTCAATTTCTATAATATGTATGATGCGAAAGCGAATTCGGCATTCGGTGTTCTACAACGAGAACGTGCACATTCACAGGGAGGTAATAAGGAAAAAATATGTATGCTGTAAATAAGGGTATTCGTTGACAGCACTTGTAGTAGTAAGGAGAAGACAGCGAGGTTTGTACTCGAACTGGGTGCAAGGCTAAACTTGTGATTTTGAAGGTAAAAGAGAAGAATAAGTACAATGTTGTAGGATTCAATGGGTACACAACCATGACATGACCACAGTTGATAAAGTCCATTTATTGAGATCTCACCGTAACTTAACAGAGTCTACAAAGGCCTATAGTGCACATATGAGCAAATTAAATATCCTGTACATAAACAGGTAAGCCTTCTTGAGGTGCAAGTAGGGGGATTGGAAATATTGGGTTTGTTAGGAGAGATATCTATAATTATGCAAGGGACGTGCGTGGGGAGGTGATTGGGCATGATACAGAGCTGCTGAAGGAGCATTTTTTGGCTGAGCAAGGAAGAAATGATTCATTTTATTTCAATATGGAGGTAGATTCAGAAGGAAGGATGAGAAATGTTTTCTGGGTAGATGAAAGGTCAAGACGAGCTTATGGGTTTTTTTGAGAATGTGGTGGTATTTGATACGACGTTCAACATGAACCGCTATGGGATGGTCTTTGCGCCTTTGTTAAGTGTTAATAACCATGGGCAAACAGTGTTGTTTGGTTGTGCATTCCTAACTAGTGAACCACGAATTCATTTGTATGGTTGTTCGAAGAATTTAAGAAAGCCATGCCAGGTGAGCCACCCATAATGATCATCACTGATCAAGATGCAGCCATGTCAAAGGCAATTGTGTTAACTCTCCCAACAACATTCCATAGATATTGCATATGGCATATCTTGAATAAGTTTATGGCATAGCGAAGCAGCTGTCATTCATTGTACAACAAAAGTGTACTTTCATAACACAATGTGTTTAGGTTGAATATGACTTACCCGCCAATTGTTGGGGTGCATCCAAAACGCGAATAACTAACTACTCACTTTTGCGAAGTAGACCGTTGCTAATATATCCAGCTTCGTGTAACAACAGGGGTAGTATTTGGGACACTGGCTACACAACCTGTTGGATGGCTGAGTTCTGCACAGATCTTCTTTTGAATCATATGCCCTTATCTCACACTCTTTTAAATCGATAACAAGTAAGATCCAGTGCTTCTGCCTTTGTAGGTTGAAGGGCAAAAAAACTTGATTCACAAACCACCATGATTTAGCCAACTTATGCCCTTAGCCCTTCACCATTCCCACCAGACCTTTGCTGTGCTGCCTCTCGTCCTTTCCCATATACGACTTCATTTGCTTTTAATCTAAGGCAGCACATTTCTGCATAGTGGCACACGAGTTATGCATCATAACGGATACGGAATTTCAAAACAAACAATGCTTATGAAATAATACAGACCTGAAAATTTTGGCTAGGTTCAGGCTAACTACCGAAAGGCGAAGGAGAGAGGTTACTTCATAGGGCGCATGCCTTCATTACAAAGTTCACGGAGGAATCAGTGGTTCCTTGCCTACGACGATTGGGAATGTTTTCCGAGGAAGACCGTCGACAAACATGTACCTACCCATTTCCAATCTATAAGTCTTTGGTCATAACTTTTTGATTTTGTTGTTTGCATGTGCTTGTATGAATTGTCATGATGCCAATCGGTATACGTGAACTTAATCATATTCTTGTTTGTGTGGGTTCGATGAAGTGCAATCCTTTGTCAAAGGAGAAGGAAGACGAAATAGAGTTGGTGAGGTCTTCGCTCTTGGCACGGGAGTGGGAATACAGGAACTTGGTGATGCCAAAGCACTTGTTTGAATCAGGGTTATACAAGGAAGTAAGTAGTGACATGTCTTTAGTGTTCATTTGCATGACCTCTATGTCAACTAACCATGTTGTCTTCGGAGTGGTTAGAGTTGTCAAGGCGGTGACAATGGTGGCATAGTCTCCGTAGATGGCTAAAATAAGTGTTGTGAAGAAACAATAGTGCCTCAAAGAGCAGAGAGAGAGAGGACAAAGCGCCCAGGGTCAGTAAGGCTGAAGAAAAGCATGCCAGGCCACTGCCGAAACTTTAGATAAGAAGAGAAAGAGCTTAGAGACTACTATAAGGGATGTCATGGGTAACAAGCTGGAGTTGCCCTAGTTTGACTTGGAGCCCCAGCCAAAACTTTCGCTTGGCATGGAGGAGTTGTTCCTTGAAGATGCCGAAGATATTGACTTTGTTGCGGTTCAGCGGTAGAAGAAGGAGGTGACCTTGACCATGCATTGTCAGGAGGTGGCCTTGGTGACGCCTTCCTCACCATGGTGAAGATTGATGCTGGGGAGGTGACTCATACCAAAGCTACCAGCTTCTCAGATAATGTGTAGAAGGCAATTCTGCCTTCGGCCAACCTAAGTGTTGAACTAGTTGTTATTGTTTGCTAACAACAATTCTTTTCTGACAACTATGCGGTCGTTCTACAAGCTTTTGGGAGATGTATCTAACCCTAGCTACGGCAGATAAAGAGGTGGCGCTAGCAAGGTGTCAAACGGAGGCGGCGAAGTCTGCTGTTGCCGAAGCCCAGGTTGTAATTCGTGAAAAGAATGCCCTGCAGCTGAAACCAATAGGTTTGAAAGGGAGCTAAAGGAGACAAAAAGGAAGCTGGGGGGTGGTAAAGGAGGCCTTGGCAAAAGTTGAGTGGATGAAAGTGGAAGAGGTCGCTTCTGCTCGTACCTAAATGGTGGATGAGCAATTGGGCTGGTAGAAGCTTGTGTGCGAGGTTCAATCCTACATTGGAGATAAACTTTGACACCAACGGTGTTCCTCCTCCCATCCCTCATGACAAGGAATGGATGTTTTCTTCCTCATCATCTACTGATACGACTGTTTCGCCCAGTCATGAAGGGGATGTTGGTGTCAAAAGTAAGGGTGATGACAAAGCAAAAGATGCTGAGAAGCTTGTCAAAGAGACCCCGGGTTTGTAGTTTGTATGGATATTTTGCCACTGGTACTTGTAGTTTGTATGGATATTTTGCCTTGCCACAAGGGAGGGTTATCTGTTGGCTGCGCTAATCTCACGGCCTGGTGCTTCGGGCCGAGGGGACGTGCGTTAACACGTGGCGTCCTTCTTTTGGGTGCGGTGCGGTTGTGCGCGGGCGTGCCAGCACGGTCTACCGTGCATCGAGATGTTGTGATGTGGGTGAAATGGTTAAGTGGTGCGCCTGTTCGAGTTTGACTCCTAATCAAACGATTGTGGCCGAGAGAGGAACTGATCTCGGCCGTCAGGTTCACGGCTTGAGCTACAAGGCCGTTAGTGGTGGTGTGGTGGTGGGTTTTGGGCGGTGCTCCGGCGCGTTGCTCAGGGAGCGACGGTCGTATGATATATGGGGTGAGCAAGAGAGTAACAGAAATGGTGCTCCAGCGCCTTGAAAATCAAGGGTCGTATGATATATTGATGAATGGATTCTCCTTACAATCTAACACTACTCCTAGGAAAGCAATTAAAGGTATTGAAAGTGCATTACAGGAAAATATAATTTTCTCCGAGGGAGGCTTTTGGTTTGATGTTTGAACCCTTTGAATGTAGCTTGAGTCTGGTATTTATAGGAAGAGCTCTTGGATGAGTAAATCGATGCTGAAAATCTGCATGGTGGAGCCTGATAAGAGCAAGTGGGCAGTCCAATCGACATTTGGGATCATGAAGTATGGTGGTGTGACCCCATGAATCCTGGTAAATCTTGGCCGCCGCCCTGATCGTGGGTTCTGCGCTTCTGGCCGTGGAGACGCATTTAATGCTCTGATATCTGATAGCTGGTGACCTAATCTCTCAAGCTGTAAGAATTTTTGTAAGAATGTTTGCGCCTAACCACTCTAATTTCTGTCGCCAAATCCTGATGTTAGTCACTTCCCTTCTTCCCTCATGCATTAAATGCTCTTTGCAGCCAGTGGGTTTGCTAGTTAGAGGTGTTACTTCATTAAATGAAGTGTGGGCCCTGGCTGTCACGTGGTGATCAGACTCTAATATCTTCGGCCGTGTCCCCTTCGTCCTTCGGCCTCGGCCTGATGATACCGTGGTTGTAAGGCCGAGATGACTATGCCTTTGCAATTTCCTTTTGTTTTGAGGCAGACAAAACGCCGCGTTTTTGGGATCTCGATAGGTGCTAGGGCCGAGGGAGGGTCCCTTCAGCCAGTTTTATGGCCGTGATTTATTAGGCACAAACATTGCCCCCAATCCCCGGATTCTTCGGTCTCGGCATGGGTAGGGGCCGAATGGATTTCAGGGATGGACCCTTTGCATTCCTTTTGAAGTGATTAACACCTGGTGCATTAAATGCGCAGGTCAGTCGGCGCATTTAATGCCTAAGCACGTCGTGCAGGCCGTCATTGCCCAGACTTACACGAGCCATTATTTCGCCTTGTCAACCAAAACGTCGACCACTAGGTTTCTGACATATCTTCGCGTACTCCGAGTGAGGCCGTTTCGTCTTTCGTATAAGACCCAAACTTCTTCGTTCTCTCTTCACACCTTCAGAATCCTCAAGTCCATGCCCCCCAAGAGTTCACTCTGAACTTCCTAGTTTTCTCAGCCTTCTCTTGCTTAGTGACTTCTTCACTTGCTTTAACCATTCTCAAGCCTTTCGTTGATTCTGGGCTCCATCCTCTTCTAGCCCTTTCTCCTCCATTTTAACTTGCTCTAATGGCCCCATTGTAGCCTTTCCAAAACTGAGGGGCCATATCCACTGAAACTCGCGACCTGGCAGTTTGGTTTGGTCCAGATGGCTCTCCTTCTTCTGCTGTCCACCAACTGTCTCTCGTCTTGGAAAGTCGATATGAGCCAAAACCATGATGCGGGCCGAGATTCCCTCCCAGCCCTGGAAGAAGACGACCTTCTCCCTATGAGGCTTAGGAGAAACTGCAATGCGATTGATGCAGATGAGAGGGTCTGGTATGATAATTCCAACTTGGCCATGTTCATTTGGCCGAGAACCCTGGTGCATCCATGGCCGGAGTTGACGGCCTTGACTTCCCCCGGCTGTATCCGCACCCAGAGTAGCGGCCCTCGGCCACGGCCTGAGTGAAGGCTTAGCTTTAAGTCGGTTGAACCTATGTCTAGAATGACGGCCCTGGCTTCGCCGGGCCGCATCCGTACCCAGAGTAACGGGCTCGGCCATGGCCTGAGTGAAGCCTTGGCTTCAAGTCAGCTGTGGTTGGTGACGATATGGGTGGCGGAGACATTGCCTCGGGGAGAAACGTCTGCCTGTCTAGCGAGGAGACCACGAAGCCATTGTTCGTAGATTTTAGGATATGATCTATTCTTCTCATATGTACATCTGTATGTTGTAATCGGCCATGATCGGCCGTTCCTTTGTAAACGCGATCCTTTTCTCTTGATCTAAATAAAGTGTAACTTTTCTTCTGACTGAATGCATGCTCTTCCTTTCATCTTTGTTGTGTCATTTACTTTATTTATTTGCCAATTGCAAGCCTCATAACTCTTTCTCGGCCGTCTCCCATAATGACGAGGCATATTTCTTTAAATACTGGCCGTTTATTGGCAAGTTATACCACTCTCCATCCCTATCCCTTAACTGGAATGCACCTCGGCCAAGGATTCATTCGATAATGAACGGCCCCTTCTAGTTAGGTGAGAATTTGCCGAACCGAGGGTCTTTAGTCCCGATAGGAAGTATGGCTCGCCATACCAAGTCACATTCGGTGAAAGTCTTTTGCTTGACTTTTCTGTTATAGGCCCTCGTTGCAATCTGCTTCTGTGCCTGCATTAGGTTATAAGCATCGAGCTTGGACTGCTCCAAATCTTCTAACTCCTAAGTCATGGCTTGCGCATAGTCCTTCTCTTCTTGCCCAGGCTGTTCAGTCACGCGGAGAGACCAAACCCTTAACTCCATTGGAACGATAGCATCATGACCGTAGATTAAGGCATAAGGAGATGTGCCTGTAGCCGATCGTTTCGAGAGTCGGTAAGCCCAAAGGGCTTCAGGGAGTAAATCGTGCCATGCCCTAGGTTTTTCCTTAATCATTTTCTAAAGGATGCCCTTGATTACCTTATTGCTCGCCTCGGCTTGTCCGTTAGACTGGGGATAGTAAGGTGTGAGTGAACCAATTTGATCCCCATTTTTTCGGTGTACTCTCGAGTCTCGGCCGATACGAAAACTGGGCCGTTGTAGGCCGTGACAGTTTCAGGTATACCGAATCTGTGGACAATGTGTTTCTCGAAGAATTTGACTACCTGTGCGCTAGATATTGACCAATAGGACTCCGCCTCGACCCATTTAGTAAAATAGTCGGTTGCCACCAAATTCATGCGTGTTGGTTGGACGCAGCCGGATAGATTTTGCCGATGATATCCACGGCCCATCCTTTGAACGGCCATGGTTTAGTAACCGGGTGGAGTGGCTGGTACCCTTTTATGGGGCCGTAGATTTGACACTTGATACACCTCTACGCATACTCTATGCAGTCCTTTAAAATGGTCGGCCAATAATAGCCGTGCCTCCGAACCAACCATCTCATTTTGACGCCAGACTGGTGAGCGCCGCAAATTCCCTCGTGAGATTCGGTCATGATAACCTTGATGTCTTCGGCGCCGGGACATAGGAGCAATAAGCCGTTCGATCCCTTTCGATACAGCTCGTTCTAATAAATCAAATAACACCAAGCCCGAAAACGTGTAGTCCTCTCATGGCTGCCGGAGGGGTCGCATAAATACTTCACTATGAGGTAGCACCAATCAGCTTCGGCCGTGCTGACTTCGTCGGTAATCTCGGCCGATGACACTTGCGTTGTCATCCCCCGTTCGGCCAAAGCTGGCAAGGTACGCTTCTCGATTCTTATCACAGGATTGTGGTCACTGTCCCAAATGTTCACGCCTGACCCCACCTGGGCCATCTCGTTGGCTTCGTGGTTTTTGGCGCGCGATACATCAACGAAGGAGATCCTAGAAAACTCGTCGGCCGTATTGAGGGCCGTTACATAATACATGGTTAAATTCTCGCTCGTGCACTTGTATTCCCCGGTCAGTTGGTTGATTACCAGCTGAGAATCGCCGTAGACCAAGACATGGGTTGCCTTCATTTCCTTCAGAATTTCGAGACCGATGATGAGCGCTTCGTATTCGGCCGGATTATTGGTGCATTTGAAATCAAGCTGGAACGCAAATTGCCACCTTTGCCCTTAAGGGGACTCGATCACGACTCCGGCCCCAGACCTGGCCTCGGTGCTGGAGCCGGCGAAGTACATGGTCCAGTAGTTCTTTTCCATGTGGGCCATGCCGATCTCAACCTCCAACTCTTCTTCCTGCCCCTGAGCCGGGTGGTGAGCCAAAAAATCGGCCAACGCCTGGCCCTTGATCGACTTCTGAGCCACGTATTGGAAGGTGAATTCGGACAATGTCATCGTCCACTTCCCAATTCGGCCGCATATGATCGGCCGAGTGAGCATATATTTGATGAGATCGGTCTTGGAGATGATCTGAACGACCGAGGGAAGCATATAGTGGCGCAACTTGGTAGCCGCGAAATAAAGCGCCAAGCATAGTTCTCGATCGACGAATAGTTTAGCTCGGCCACGTTAAGGGTACGGCTCAGATAGTGCACTGCTTGCTCTCGTTCCAACTCGTTGTTTTGAACCAGCAGACAACCGATAGAGCCCTCTGAAGCCGAAATGTAAAGCCTCAAGGGTTTCCCTCTTTTCGGCGGCATAAGGACCGGTGGTTGAGATAAATATTTCTTGATATCGTCGAGGGCCGCTTGATGTTCTGCCCCCCATACAAATCGTTCCGTGTCTTTGAGTTTGAGCAGAGGAGTCAACGGCCAGATTTTCCCTGCTAAATTGGATATGAACTGCGTCAAAAGTTGACCTTACCGAGAAAGGACTGGAGCTCCTTCTTGGTCCTTGGCGGAGGTGCTGCCATAATGGCCGTAGCCTTATTTTTATCTACTTCGATCCCTCGTTGGTGAACCAAGAAACCGAGGAAGTTCCCGGTAGTGACGCCGAAGGCACACTTCTTAGGGTTCATCTTTAGGTCGTACGCCTGCATCCGGTTGAAAGCCTGCCGGAGGTGCCCTACGTGGTCAGTTCTGGATGGGGACTTTACAACCACGTCATCAATATAAGCTTCAATGGTCCAGCCAATAAGGTCGTGGAAGATAAGGTTCATAGCTCGCTGGTATGTTGCACCGGCATTCTTGAGACCGAACGGCATGACTACCCACTCATAGGTTCCGATCGCGCCTGGACATCTGAACGCCGTCTTGTGGACATCTTCCTCGGCTATGAAAATCTGGTTGTTACCAGCATGGCATGGGGTACTCGTCCTTGGGGGTTGCGAGATTCAAATTTCTATAATCGTTGCAAACCCTCAGAGCCCCAGTCCTCTTTAAAACTGGCACAATGTTAGCCAACCACTCAACGTACCGGGCGGTTCGGATGAAGCCTGCTTTAAGGAGCTGTTCAATCTCCTCCTTGACTTTAAGTTGCACTTCGGTCGAGAACCGCCTCGGTGGCTGTTGGAAAGGCCTAAACCCCTCCTTGATCTTTAATTCGTGCTCGATCAAACTTCTTGGCAATCCAGGCATCTCATGGTAATCCCAAGCAAAACAATCCTTATATTCATGGAGCAGACCGATAATCTCGGCCGCTAACTTAGGGTTCAAAAGTTGGCTTACAAAAAGAGGCCGTGGTTCGGCCTCCGACCCTACATTTATTTCTAATAAAGGGCCCTGGACCTCAGGTAGTCATCCTCCATCTCAGCGAGCGCTGCTTCTAGGTCGTCAAAAGTCAAAGCGTCCGCCTCGTTTGATTCGTGGAGAAATTCGATCAGGTTGATTGGTGAATTTGGCCGCAAGGATTCCCTCGCCCAATATTCCAGCAGTCTTTCCAACAGATCGGTCACAGCCGCCGCTCCCTCTTCCTTAGTAGCTTTGTCTGTCATCTAAAAGCTAGTGAGGTCGATCAATACTTCGCTCGCCGAATCCTGTCGAATATTTTTGGCGCCTAACTCCAGCACTTTCTGGGCTGTTGTCCTGGTTGGTCGGCCGCTTGCATCGTGGCCGGTGAGGACAACCCATCCGACGTCGTCATCATAAATCCGTGCTTGCACGGCGTTGGTTTCGAAGGGTTTTTCATCGGCCGGGTGTATGGACACCTTTTGGCCGTCCAAGAAGAACAATAGTTGGAAAAGGGAGGACGGTATGCATCTGGATTGATGGATCCAGTCACGACCGAGCAATATATTTGTTTGTGCCGAAAAAATCATAGCCATGAACCGACTGAAGGGCTTCCTTTTTTCCTCGGCCCTAGCACTTGCTCAAGGGACTAAAATGCGGCGTTTCGCCAAGTTGTTTTGCCTTCCTAAAACAAAGGAAAAATTGTGAAGGCATGATCATCTCGACCTCGATTACAGGCCGAGGCCGAGGCCGAACAAAACCACGGCTAGAGGTGTTAAAGTCAAATCATTACTTGACAGCAGGGTCCCATACTTCATTTAATGAGGTAATGCCTCTGTTTATTGCAGTAAACCCACTAGCCACGACGAAGCATTTAATGCATGAGAGAAGTGGGGAAGTGATTGAAGTCAGGATTGGCGACAGAAAACAGGGTGATTAGACGCAGACATTCTCACAAGGATTCTTGCAGCTTGAGAGATTAGGTGACTAGCTATCAGAGCAATAAATGCGTCCCCACGGTCAGAAGCGCAGAACCCCACGATCAAGGCGGCGGCCGAGTTACCAGGATTTATGGGGTCACACCACCATACTTCACGATCCCAAATGTCGATTGGACTGCCACTTCTCTGAACAGGCTCCACCATGCAGATTTTCAGCCTCGATTACTCCTCCTATAAAATACAAGGCTCAAGTTACATTCAAAGGGTTCAAACACCAAACCAAAGCCTCCCATGGAGTAAACTTATATTTTCCTGTAATGCACTTTCAATATTTACTTGCGTTCCTAGGAGTAGTGTTAGTTTGTAAGGAAAATACGTTCATCAATATATCATACGACCCTTGATTTTCAAGGCGCCGGAGCACCATCCCTGTTATTCGCTCATTCACCCCATATATCATACGACCGTCGCTCACTGATCAACGCGCCGGAGCACCGCCCAAACCACCATCAACACCACCACTAAACGGCCTTGTAGCTCAGGCTGTGAACCTAACGGCCGAGATTAGTCTCCTCTCTCGGCCACAATCGCTTGATTAGAAGTCAAGTCCACACAGGAGCCACCACTTAACCATTTCCATCCAACCACATCTCGACGCACGGTAGACCGTGCTGGCACTCCCGCACACAACCGCACCGCATCCAAAAGTAGGAAGTCGCGTGTCACCGCGTGTCAACCAGAACTCCAGGCTGTGAGATTTGCGCGGTAGACAATATTGTAGTCCACACTGGATTCGACTACGTAGAAGGCCGCGACTCTTGTCTGGTCAAGCCATGTTGATTTTTTAACAGCAACACCCCGATGGTTTTTGATTTGTCACCGACGAAGCTGCTCATGACTGCGTCGCTCGGGATGAGGTCCTCTTTTGACTTGTCCAGCTTCCTCATCAGGGAATAGGGAAGGATATTGACTGTCTCGCCCCACAGTCAACGAAAACTTTGGACATGGCAGACCCTCTACATGAGCCGAGATGTACAACGGCTTGAGATGTCGGTATTGTTTCGGCTCGTCTCTGGGTAACAACTCTTCCTTCGTCTTTGGCTCTGATCAAGCTGGCTCCTCGGCCACGTCATATCCAGGCCGTTAGTTTGCCCTCTTAGACCGAGAAACTCAGATGGTAGCACTAAGACCATGTTCATGCTGACCCCCTTTGGCTCATTCTGGTCTCTCTTACCAGCTTCCTCTCGGCTCATAGTCGTACCTGGCAAGGGCTTTTTCCTCATCCATCCCGAGAATCCCCTCGTATTTTTCATCGGAGATTCCCAGCGTGGGTTCATCTTTGCTTCATGCCTAAAGAACGGAATCACCAGGGCCCTCTATCATAGGCCTTGCAGCCCAAGGATATCGTTTGTGGACACTTTGATCTCAGGGGGGTTCGATGCCTCGATTTTTCTCTTCGAGGGCTCGCTTGGCGTTAGCCAACATATCCCTGGCTATTAAGTAGTTGTCCAACCGACTTACCCGGGCCTTTTCCTCGGTCGTCAGACTGAAGATTGTCTGGCGCGCAAATCTCCACGGCCTGGAGTTCCGGGCCGAGGGATGTGCGTGGACACGCGGCTTCCTGCTCTTGGGTGCGGTGCGGTTGTGCGCGGCGTGCCAGCACGGTCTACCGTCGCGTCGAGGTTGTAGGTGTGAATGTAGATGGTTGAATGGTGCGCCTGTTTGAACTTGTCTTCTGACCAAACGATTGTAGCTGAGAGAGGAACTAATCTCGGCTGTCAGGTTTCACGGCCTGAGCTATTGGCCAGCGGTAGAGAACGCTGGCCGCAACCCCTGACACCTCGGTGGCGGCCAGAAACGTCGAGGCTACCGTTTTTCGCCGTAAGTTTCGACCATTTCGTGCTCTTGGCCTCTTTGTCGGGCTCTGGGAGGCGTCGCAGGTGAGGTTTGCCTTGGCATCCTCTCTTGAAAAAGCGTTCGCAGCTCCGAGGAGAATCTGTCCATTACGGCCATAAAGGATGTCTCTATCCTGTGGGCCTGCTTGGACATCAACTCCTCCACTACTGCTTGTTTCTGTATGGACTCGGCCGTGCGATCCGTCGTTACAGAAATGCTGGCCGAGATACTGACCGACTGTTTGGTCTCGATGAGTGGTGAAGCGGACTCAGGAGTCTCAGAAGTCATTTCGACTACTTTGTTTTTGAGCTTTGCCTGTGCCCTAGTTTCTACCATAAGTTTTTGACAAAAATCCCACCGGGCGTGCCAAAAGTGTCTGCCGCGCAAATCTCACGGCCTGGAGTTCCGGGCCGAGGGGATGTGCGTGGACACGCGGCTTCCTGCTCTTGGGTGCGGTGCGGTTATGCGCGGGCGTGCCAGCACAGTCTACCATGCGTCGAGGTTGTTGGTGTGAATGGAGATGGTTGAATAGTTGAATGGTGCGCCTGTTTGAACTTGTCTTTTGACCAAACCATTGTAGCCGAGAGAGGAACCAATCTCGGCTGTCAGGTTCACGGCCTGAGCTACAAGGCTGTTTAGTGGTGGTGTCGATGGTGGGTTTAGGGCGGTGCTCTGGCGCGCTGCTCAATGAGCGGCGGTCGTATGATATATGGGGTGAGTGAGCGAAATAACAAGGATGGTGCTCCGGCGCCTTGAAAATCAAGGGTCGTATGATATATTTGATGAATGGGTTTTCCTTACAGACTAACACTACTCCTAGGAAAGCAAGTAAAGATAATGAAAGTGCATTACAGGAAAATATAAGTTGCTCCGTGGGAGGCTTGGGTTTGGTGTTGAACTCTTTAAATGTAGTTCTGAGCTTTGTATTTATAGGAAGAGTTCCTGGAGGAATGATCGAGGCTGGAAATCCGCATGGTGGAGCCTAATTAGCGCAAGTGGGTAGTCCAATCGACATTTGGGATCGTGAAGCATGGTGGTGTGACCCCCTGAATCCTGGTGAATCCCGGCCGCCGCCCTTGATCGTGGTTCCCGCGCAATTGGCCGTGGGGACGCATTTATGGCTCTGAAAGCTAGTCACCCAATCTCTCAAGTTGCAAGAATTCTTGTGAGAATGTCCACGTCTAATCACTTTGTTTTCTATCGCCAAACCCTGACTTCAGTCACTTCCCACCTTCCCTCATGCATTAAATGCTTATTCATGGCCAGTGGGTTTACTGCAATAAACAGAGGCACTGCCTCATTAAATGAAGTATGGGACCTTGTCATCACGTGATGATTTGACTTTAATACTCTTGGCTGTGACTTTGCTCTGCCTCGGCCTCGGCTTGCAATCGAGGCCAAGATGATCGTGCCTTGGCATTTCCTCTATTATTTTCAAGGAGGCCAACCGCCTTGGCGAAAATGCTGCGTTTCAGTTTTACGAGCAAGTGCGAGGGCCGAGGAAAAGGGGTGCCTTCGGCTAATTCATGGCTGTGATTTATTAGGCACAAACATTGCCCCCACATCCCTAGATTCTTCGGCCTTGGCATGGGTAAGGGCCGAATGGATTCCAAGGGATGGACCCCTAGA